>KV417310.1:80806-231689 GCA_001630345.1 Calocera viscosa TUFC12733
AATTTGCGCAGAGCGCGTCCCTAGTCGCTTACCTAAGCGTCAACAGACGGCTTGCGCGTCGCGACGCGTCAGAGCGCGTCACTCCTCTCCAACACCGTATCATCTGCCTTGGCGACTACATGCACGACCTCCCCACTGATATGGTCCTATCCGACACCGAACGCGCCGAGCTCAGTCAGTGCGGCACGGAACATCCACATTCGATCAGCTACGGCTATTCCCGTAATAAGACGCGCAACCCAGCAACGCTGTACAACTACGCGACGCAGCACTACCACGGGTTCATCAACGCACAGAAGACTTTACGGACTGCCGTGAGGGACTTGCACGGCGCGCCGAAGATTGCTGTGGAGAAGACGTACTTGGGGTACGGCTTCGACTCGGGCAAGCCGCTCGTTCTCAGGAACCTGTCCAAGAAGCGATATGTGCGCTCTGGCGCCGTCGACGTGCTTAACGAGCAGATCTTCGCTTGGTACGGGAAGGTCGGCTTCAGCCACGGAGCTCAAGACGGGGCATACTGCCTAGGCGACGCGCTAGTGTGCCGAATCTGCTGGTCGTCGGACGGGTCAACCTCCATGACCGAGGCGCCGGACGACCTCACGTGTGGGCCTTGGGCCGGAGACCGATTTGACGTAATCACGCAGGACGAATTTGGGGAGAAGGAGGACCGTGACCAGTGGCACGACGCGAGCGAGGGCGTATGTAGGGCGTTGAAGAATTGTTGGGCGCCATACTAACACCGTATCATGCCGCGGGCGTTGAACTATAAGAATCATGCCATCAAATCATCATGCAATGTCGTCTGAATCAATGCGTCCTATGGCTACCTGCATGGTGGGAGGGCACAATTCTTTTTGCTTCCCTTATTACAAACCAGACCAAGTGAATCCCCGATCCAGGGCGAAAGTCGCCTTCAAAGCTATACTATCGCTCGACGGCCCGACCAGCACCCCGTACTCGCCAACGTCTGCCCTCCACTTCCCAATGCGATCATCGAAGTACGAAACAGTATACTTGTCCAACTGGAGGGTCACCTTCGCTTCCTTGCCCGGAGCTAGATCGCGGACTTTGGTAAATGCCTTGAGCGCACGTACCGGATGGGTGAGAGGACCGGCAGGGAGGGTGATGTACAGCTGGACAACCTCGGACCCGGTGACGCTGCCGGTATTGGCGATGGTCAGCTCGACCGACACGGTGAAATCGACGCCTGTCGTTGACGGCCTGGAGATCTGAAGATCGGAATACTTGAACGTCGTGTACGACAGGCCAAATCTGAGAGGGATAAGAATCATCATGAGAAGCGCGGCGATGGCACAAACCCAAAGGGGAACAGCGGCTCGATCTCCCTCGCTTGGTAATGTTTGTAGCCGATAAACAAGTCCTCCGCATACTGCACTTTGCCGTTCTGGTTCCCGAAGTTGAGATACGATGGGACATCCTCTATGCGTTTCGGGAACGTCATCGACATCTTCCCTGACGGATTGATCTTGCCGAAGAGAACGTCCGCGATGGCATTTCCCGTCTCGTTGCCCAAATACCAAGTGTGAATGAGTGCGCGGGCCGAGTCGAC
The DNA here is from genome assembly GCA_001630345.1 of Calocera viscosa TUFC12733. Lineage (NCBI taxonomy): Eukaryota > Fungi > Basidiomycota > Dacrymycetes > Dacrymycetales > Dacrymycetaceae > Calocera > Calocera viscosa. The sequence continues at coordinate 82,377 of KV417310.1, forward strand.
CCACGGCATCGTAAAGGCCGAACCCTGGAATCTTTGTCAGTCTTGATGATACAATGGCGTCGCACGCTCACAGCTTGGGTCACGATGATTGCCTTCGGGTTCGCCTTCAAGACCGCGGCGACAAGCTCGTTCGTACGCCTTGGAAGCTCCAAGTCCGTCCGATCATAACCCTCGCTTTCCCAATCACCATTGAGCCCAATAACGAGGACGACTGCATCAGCACTTTTGGCCTTCTCGACAGCGTCTTTGATGCCTTCGTCTTCGTTCAGAACGGGGAATCCACCCAGTCGTACGGTGGCACGCCTGTTCCACCCTCCCTTCCTCTCGCCCAGCGGGGAGGGGTTCAAGTTGCTAAATTCGATGCGGATATCGTGGGCAACGTTCGGCTGCAGCTCGAAATCGGCCATCGCCTCGCCGGTACTGTCCCATACGGACGTTTCGCCTCGCGGTCCCCAGCTCCACTGATCGATGACAAGCTTGCTATCGATGAAGAGCTTTGCCCTGCCTGAGACGGTGAGACCGAATCGGAAGGTAGTCTTCTGCTGGACTGGTCGAGTCTTCCCCTCAAGTACCATATACCATTCTTCCTTGGTGAAGAAGATGTCGCTGTCGTACATCTTCGAGTTCATGTTATCCAGCAGGAATTCTTCGGTGGGCTCAGCGAAGCTGCCGTTGTCGTCACGTTTGAGGTAGAAGGTACCCTTCATACCCGGCTTGCCATCCGGAGTGATCAGCTCACGATCGGTCAAGATCGGTGCGCGTTTGTGTCCTGAGCATGTGTCAAGCGCGTAATGGTGAAGAAACAAAGGTCGTACCTTGGCATCCTTCCGCATATACAACGTTCACTCCTTTAGGCAGAGCAGCGACCACACCATCGAATGGAGTCACAACATAAGATGCATTCAGTGACGCAGATCCGCCGCCGGCATAGTACATCTGTTTCGCGCTAGGACCAATAATGGCAATGGTCTTGATCTTATCGGCGTTCAGAGGGAGAATCTTCCCCTCGTTCTTCAAGAGAACGATCGCACTGCTTGCTATCTTGCGCAGCAGGGCAGCATCCACAGGCGTATCATGGGTCCGTTCTTTCTGGTCTCCATCCAGAATCTAGGAGGCAGTCAGCAACGACATCCACATCGCGCGAATAGACCTACTTCAGGTGCGCTACCGGCAACCTTCTTCACAAATTCAACCACGGTCTTAGCACGCTCCTTCACGACCTCGAGCGTGAGCTTCTTCGATTCGAAACTCCGAAGGACTTTGGATGTCTGACGCCAGCCGTCCGTTCCAGGCATCTCCAGATCCAAGCCAGCATGGTATGCTTCAGGCACACCGTAAGTCCCACGCCTGAGACAATGTCAGAGCGTCACCATCGGACAGAACGATTGATCATACCAGTCAGACATGACCAGTCCATCGAAGCCCCACTCCTTTCGAAGGAGATCGGTCAGCAGCCACGGATGTTCTGAGCAATGCACGCCGTTGATACGGTTGTACCTGGTGCCTGGTATCAGCTACACGAGCGACCAATTTGGATATGCTCCTACGCCGTCATGTACGACCACGGCTTAGAGTGCTTCTGAGCTAACATGAACGGATAGAGGTATATCTCTCGCAGTGCGCGTTCGGAGATTAGCGAGTCCGAGCCCCTTCGTTCTTGTTCCTGTTCATTGCCCCTGCATCAATGTCAATATTTGTCGCATTGTCGAGGAGATGCACATACACAAAGTGTTTAATGCATGTCGAGATTCCTTCTCCTTGCAAGCGCGAGACATAGAACGACGCCATCATTCCGTTCAAATGAGGATCTTCCGAGAAGCTCTCGAAGCTGCGCCCACCCAGCGGATTCTGTTCCAACTCATCAGCCAAGGCCCGGTCAAGTCACAGTCGGACGGACCCTTTGGATGTTGCAAGTAGGTCCCAGCAATACGCTGGCTGCCTTGAGTCTACATTCGGGGGCGAGGATCTTGGCGGCAACTTCGCCGACGAGTTCCGTATCCCAAGTAGCAGCCATCGCAGTCCCGCACTGTGTACTCCGTCAGCAGGAACGTATGAGATTGGAATATAGAACATACTGGGATGCACTTCGCCGGCGTGCTCATAAAGTACTTCCTCCCGCGAGCGCCGTTCGGTCCATCAGTGACCTATAGAAGGAAGTCTGATCTCTGGGACGCAAGTTGTGAGGTGCAACCATGCGCGTACATTGATGGCTGGGATGCCCAACCTGGGCACAGCAGCTGTGAACCAGTTTCCCACGCCCAGAGTCAGCGCAATCGCCTCCTCGGTCGATAGAGCAGCGACCAGCTCGTCAACATTAGCATTCCTGATGTCCGATGGTTTGCCTGACATCATTTCAGCAATCAGGGAGTTAAGGCTGCCGTTTCACTGACCAATTGCGTCCCAATCATCTCACACCCTTATAACAGGCCTGCACGCTGTCCTCTCGTCCCTAATGAACTGGAGGTCGGCACGAGCTCCGGTTCCAAGGACCGCGGACGTTCAGCAGGATTGGTGGAGGAACTCATGACCTGTCTGCGTGAATGAGCCGGGAAGTCGGACGCGGCGGAATGTCGGTCGCGATTCTGCCGACGCGTCCCGTTAGGTTCCGCTCCGGATGCGTTTGGTCAACACCGTGTCTCGTCTCTTTCCGTCATCTCATTCGCTCCCTCAGCCTACACCTTCGCCGCTCTATTCTACATCTTGAGCAGAGACTTAATCAGCTGTATCACCCGCACGACTCCATCAGGCTCCCCATGCTCCTCGCACTCCCTCTCGAACTCATTGATGGCATTGTCGAAAATGTCGAAAATCCTCGAGATCTTGCCGCACTCTCTGCGGTCTGTAGATTCCTCAAGAAGATGTTATCGCCCACGTCAGGAAGAGATCTCGGACCACTGCAATGTCGCTATCTGTCTCTGACGCGTAAGAGCGGGCCTAGTTTTTCATTGCTAGCCACAAGACCGATGCTCGCTCGTGCCATTCGGCGTCTACTTATCACCGAAAATGCCTCAATTGGCAACCAGTATTGGTACGATCAAAACGAGTTCAACTCACACCGCCCGAGAGCCTCATCCTCTGCAATACGAGCTGCTCTAATGGAGATGCGGAATTTGCAGTTCCTGTCTTGTTCCGTCCACGTGTCCGGTGCCCAAACGTGTCCGGCCCCGTTGTTTCAAGACCTCTCAATGTAGTGTCCCATTATCGAAGAGCTTCATCTCTATCTTACTGGCAACACTGTTTCTGCGAATCTACCGGTAGGATTTTTCTCAGCTTGGAAGAGACCTTGCAATTATCTCACACTTATCTAGACCTTTGATGGATTACATGGACTACGAGCCCTCGGACTTAATATAGATTACGACGGTATGCTGCGAGTTGGTGTTGACTAATGCGGAGACTCAATAGATTGAACAGTGCCAATGGATCTAGAGACAATACAAAGGTTCTGGAAGACCAATGCAGCCACATTACTCCATCTTTCCCTTTCCTGGAGCGGTTGTGACCCGAATACTCTAATGGATAGTCTCATCAGTATTCGATTCCCACACCTGGCGTCTCTGTGTCTAAACCTCAACTGCGAAACATCACCGTGGACACAAGAGAGCTGTGATGCCATGGCGACGTTCCTCGATCGCCATCCAACCATCCAATATATACAGTTTTATGGACCAGAACCATCGTCAATCGCTGTTGACAGCTTACCTCTCTTGCGAGACGTGTCCATCTATTGCAATGGGGCCGATAACACGGACTCCCTACTAGCTCCTCTTTCTACGGGAGGCTTCAGACCTCTCCGCCGATTTGACTTAGGAGACGATGGCTCAACGCTGGAGAAGCTCAAAAATCTCGCTCGTATACCGAGCCTGCAAGGATTGCAGGTCCCAATGGGTCTCGACTGGTCACTCTTGGCCAGTGTGATGCCCAACCTACAAGAGTTTCACTGGTTTGACGGCTTGATCTGCGTGGATGGACAGGTACGTCTCACGCCCATCTGAATTGCGACCTGATTGCATGGTTCACACCAGGACATGGATAGGCTCAAGACCTTACTTCGATTATTTCCGAATTTGCGCTCGATACAAGATCCTCACAGCTCAGTAATTACAACCATTAGAACAACACCTTCACAAGTCGAAAGCACGTTGGTCAAACTGGGAACAATGAGTCCCAGCTTAGCATGTGTGGGTGAGTGGGTACGAAGTGAGGGTAACACTTGGGCACCCGATCATCGCATGGCCCAAGGGTGGAAGTGGTGGAGCTTGGAGCATTATTACATTCATGAGGTCGTTGAACCTATTTGCCCTCTTCTTTAACGCTGTATCTCAGACTATAGCAGGTTCAGAGGCATTCCGTGTTTGTGTGTGACACCTTAAGTAGCCCCCATGTGTCGGGGCTGCACAGGAGGTAAAACTGTCAATCACGCTAGTTCTGTGTACACGACCACCAGTCACTCCTGCGTGGCGGTGTTACTAATGTATAAGGAATCGAAGATCATCACCTGCTAGGTTCCTGGCGTGTGCAAGCGTTCGCGCAGTGCCGTGAATAAACGTACCCACAGGCTCGGAGGGACTAGAGGTTCGTGCTGGAGCTGAGTGACGCAGAATGGCCAATGACTGGATCGCGCTCCGATCAAGTCACAGCCAGACTCACTCAAGGTTCGGCACGCGTCTCCATCTGGCAACGCGTCCTCCGACTATATAACACAACATTCCGCTCAACCGCTCCTCTCATTCCGTTCACGGCGATGGGCCAGAACTGGAACATCATCAACATCGACAAGAAGAAGGGTACAGGGGACCTTGGCAAGCTAGGCGAATTCTTCAACGATGAAAGGACCAACGACTGGGTTGGGAGCCTGCTGAGGCCCTTGAGCGCTCTTCCACCTATGCCCTGGCTGTCCCCCGATGACGGGGGCTACTGTGCATCCCCGTACGCAGTTCCCTGGCCTCAACTTGAAGGAGATGCTGCCTGCTGACCAGATCATACGCGCTTGTCAAACAGCCCAGCCAACTGCGCGCCGCTGCTCCGTCTCCCGCCCGAGCTGTTGTACATCATTGGCAAGCACCTCGATTGTGTAGAGGACCGCATCAGCCTCGCCGCGACGTGTCACCTCCTGTGGGCCGCGATCGCCCCCATCCTCGCGCCCTGGTTTGAGCACGCGACCTGGGCGGGGTGCCGCATCATGTGCCTCGGCGATTACATGCGCGATCTTCCCTGTGATGCACTCCTTTCCGACATGGAGCATGCCGAGCTTGTACAGTGCGGCACGCAACACGCGCATTTTATCAAGCACGGACAGTCACCCGACGGCGAACCCCAGCCAGCGACGCTGTTCGGATACGCGTGCCATCATTACGGCCGCGCCATCGATAACTGGGAGGAGCTCTTGGTCACCGTGTGCCGGCTGGACCTGCAAGGCGCGCCGGACACCGCCCTCCGGCAGGTGCTCTTCAAGTCCGTGTATCCTCTGCGTTCGGGCCAGCCTCTAGTACTCAGGAACTTGTCCAAGAAGCTGTACGTGCGCTCGGGCGCGGTCGACGTGCTCAACGAACAGTTGTTCTCCCAGGACACCGAGGTGGGTATTGAGAAGAATCGTGTGGGATATTGCCTGGGCGACGCGCTGGTGTGCCGGATCTGCTGGTCGTCCGACCCGTCCTGCTCCATGTGGGAGGTGCCGGAAGACCTTACGCGTGGACCCTGGGCAGGAGACCGATTTGACGTGATCACGCAGGACGAGTTTGGCGAGAAGGAAGATTATGATCAGTGGGCGGACGCGAGCCAGGAAGTGTGCGAGGTGCTGAGGCAGTGTTGGAGGAAGTAGTACTGTACCGCGGGTGTGTCAATCTGAGGAGAAGGAGCTTGGCAGGAGAAGAAAATGACAGGAAGTCATAGTGTCAATTCTGTTGTTATGAATCTACACATGGTTTGAACAGGTCTGAATGCGCAAGGGTTGTGTTGGGTAAGCGCCTGCCCTGCGGTACACTCAGGTATCCTTGGGACTCGGTCATGTCCACTACATCGATAAGGTCCCTGCTGCTTAGCCGCGCCATGACGAGAGATGAGTAGAGTGCAGGAGAGATGCATCGTGCGGCCGCCAATGTGACTGGGCTGACGAAGTGAAGGGAGAGCACCATCAAAACTAGGGTCTGGACGTCGGCGATAATAGAATGTCGGCGGTAGGCCGACCCTCGGCGATAGTACAACCCGTCGGCGATGGTGGGGGCTATCGGCGATGGTGGAAGCACTCGGTGATAGTGGAAGCACTCGGCGATAGTGTGGTCTTTCGGCGGTAGTGGCCTCTCGGCGATTACGAACTTTATCGGCGATAGTGTGATTCGTCGGGGATAGGTCAGCTCCTCTTCTGGCGTAAAGCCGATGCCGGTACTGTGGACGATTACCCACTGCCAGAGACGACACGGTTTGTTACGTACAATCGCAACCTCCTCGCCCGTCCGCGTGTTTTTGCAGAGCAGTATACAGCCTACGCAGGAGCTCTCGGCCGACAAGCGAACGGTGCGCTGGTAGTCGTTGTATACAGCTTCCGGGCGGAGTCCGTACCATGTACAGCAGGTCGCAAGATTAGTTCTGTACAGTTCTGACTGCAATCCCACACCGCCAAGGGACAGGATGTCCGCACCAATGTCACATGCCATCTTGTTGGGAAAGACTGCGTACAGCGGTGCGAGTGGCTACAAACCGCTGCAGTTGACAGCGGGAACTGTCAGGGATGGACGGGCGCCGCCTCTGGAATGCGAGATTGCTCCCATTTCCACGAGCGCTTCTTCACCGCTTTTCCCTGGACAATACCGAGCGGGTGTACATTGGAAGCAGTGCGCCTTATCTGAACGCTATTCCCTGCACGGATCACGACCGTCGTCTGACTCGATCCATGTGCGGGGCGGCTTCTGTGCCTGTTCTGCGTACCGTGACGCGTTCCGTTGATCCATGTCCGATCCCCGCGCAGGCGCTGGCCGGTCTCCCCGACGCGTTTTCCGAGATGCACAGCGATTTCCCGCTCGGGCTGCCAAGTGGGCGGTGCGGCAATAATCTCCTTTGTTCGACGAGGCCCTGAGCGACTCACGCCCCTTCCATCGGGATTGGCTCGCCCTGCCTCGGGTCTTGCTCGTTAGGCGCCTATAAGGTACCAACGACCTCCTCTCCGCTACACGTCCACATGCACCCAACATGACCTCGCACCTCACCGTCCCCCGCACCATTCGCGGTGTATCCGGCGCAAATGGCAGTGTATACGACGCAGGCGCGCTGCAGCTGGACAGGCTGCCGTGCATTTATTGCGGGACTCGGTAAGTTCCGAGCGCGCTGCAGTTTAGCGCCGGGCTGACTCCCGGACAGGAGGCTCGCGTGCGACTTCCGAACACCTCACTGTGGGGGATGTAATAGTCGGCGAGATCAAACAGTGCGTCCCTCTTCGCGATTGCTTCCCACAGCGCCTGACACGCCATCAGTGCACGTACGACTGGACACTCGGCAACCACATCTACGACCTCTTCCCCGCCGTGATGAATCTCAACGGCCGGCTGCGCATCGGGCTGCACGAGTTCCAGCGACACACGGCATTCGGCGGCGCCGCGAGGGTGTACAAGACTGGGTCGACGGAGACAGGGTTCTTTGCCGTCAAGGTGCTGTTCGAGAACCGGGACATACAAGGGCGGGCACTGCAGGTGCGTATTCTGCGCTCTGACATCGTTCGCGCCTGACGGGCATGCAGTTGGCGACTAGAGAGGCGTGGACATGGTCCAAGCTGCATCATGAGAACATCGTCCCCTTTACGGGCATCGCCGATCTCAGGAGCATCGCCGAGGGAGGCCTGACCCAGCTCTGCCTCGTCTCGCCGTGGATGGACGCGGGGCACATCACCTTCTACGTGAACAACAATACGGGCGTCAAGCGCATGCGTTTGGTACGTGCTGCATATCCAGCGCGCGGCGTATCTGAATGGTGTGTAGTTGTGGGATGTCGTGAAGGGCGTCGAGTACCTGCATGCAAACCAGGTCACGCATGGAGACCTGAAAGGCGTACGCCCCTCCTCTGCTCCTCCTCCCTCATCTAACATCCCGCAGAACAACGTCCTGGTGGACATGTCCTCCGGCTTCCCCCGCGCGCGCCTAACAGACTTCGGCGCCTCCTACGCCAAAGAGTCCTGGTCCGAGACGATGAATTTCGCGTCGAGCAGCAAGGCGCACTGGGGGAACGTGCGCTGGATGGCCTTTGAACGCATCTCCTCGCAGGACCTGCGCGGGCCGGACGCCAACTCGCAACAGAGCGATGTGTTCGAGATGATGCGGACGTTCCTAGAGGTGCGTCCTGCCTCTCACTTTCATGCAACGCACGTGGCTGACAGTCTCACCAGGTACTGACAGGCAAACCCCCGTTCCAGGAAGTGATCGAGTCGCGCATAACGCACTACGTCATGGAAGGGCACAACCCCAAGCGACCCCAGGGCCGTATCGACGGGCTGGACGACTCGATGTGGCGGCTCATGATGCATTGCTGGGCTCAGGACCGGAATCGCAGGCCGAAGCTGTCAAACATCTATGACGAGGTCGAGGCTCGGGTGCTGTCCGAGGCGCTAAGTGTGAGTCCACATCATGCGAGCTTGTGATCATTTAGTAATGGATTTGTGCAGAGCCACGATACCGCGTACCTCGAAGCGATCGACGCGACGACCAGCGCGATCAACCGGTTCGTCTCCCACGCATCCCCCATCACGCGCGCGATGCTGCTCGAAGGGCTCTGCTACACCCTCTTGCACACCCCTCAGGCGCTGTACGAGCATGAGGAGTTTGAAAGGCTGCTCAGCTCCGTCATCGAGAGCCTCGCTCCTCTCTCGGGGGACACGCCGGACCCGAACAACGCGGGGCTCTACGTAAGCATGGAATGCTCATTCAGCTTCGCGTAATGACCATGCCTCGTATGCAGAAAGCGTCCTTCGCTTTCCTCGGGACCTTTGCACGGTTCGCCGCTACGATCGACCCTACCGCCTGGATCCTAGCGACCCAGGGCCGGCTCTCTCTATCAACGCTCGTCTCCGGTATCCTCGGTGCGGCATACCTCGACCCAGAGGACTTTCAAGACATCCTCTCCATGGTGCTGCAGGATATGGAGTCCTCTGCCGAATCACGCAGCCCCGCCGCGTTGGACGATGCGCTGATCCGGATGTCGCGTCTGATGGTCGGGGCGACGAATGGGAACTCGAGCCATCTGGAGGACTATTGGAGGGAGCTGCTCAAGCGGGAGTTTGTGCAGGATCAGCTGCTGCTGAGGATTCACGCGGAGGAGGAGAGCCAGGTTGACTGGGCTGTGAGTACCGCCTGTCTGCCTATTGTCCGTATGCTGAAACGTGGGCAGAGCATCTTCTCGACCATTGTCAGTTGGCTGCATGAGAAGAGTCCGACCGACCCGGAATGCGAAGAGCTCATGGCAACCTTGCTCGGCAAAGTCGCACTTCGCAAGTTCCTCGGCCATTCGTCAAAGGAGCACGAGGTAGACGCCAATCTGGAAGCCGTTGCTCTTGTCCTCCAATTACGGAACGGATTCCGACCCATCAACCAAGATGACCTTGAGACGATCTTGCCGATCTTGTGCCGGTACCTCGAGATGCGCTCAGAGTTCGACATGGTGGAACCATGTATGCGGCTGTTGGCCGTCACCGACTTTCGAGAAGGTCTCGCGGTGCTTATCATGACGAAGAGTCCGCCCATTCCCTCAACATTAGTAAGCAAATCGTGGTGCTGCGAGTTCATGGGCTGACTGTTTCAGGTGTGGCTCGCTCGCATTCTGAGAGTCGCCGCTTTCCGGCTGATTGCCAATCCCTTCGATGTCCTCTTTGCCACCCTGTCTCGTTTACCCTGGATATCTCTTATCCAAGAAACTGCTGGCATATCCTCGAATGACGACCACCTCCTCATCGGGATATTGGACAACTTGTCCAACGCCCGAGCACGAGCCTGCTCCATGGAAGATGCTCTGCCACCGTATGCGTCCACACCCAACGAACCTGAAGAATATGAGCAGCAAGTTGTTCTTCCCCTACTTGCTCGATACTTCACTGCATCCGGCAGTCCTTCCCTCTTTCCGGCATCTGTCAGGCTCATCACATCAACCCAATCCACTCTGGCGCAGGCTCTGGTCAGTGCCTTCACTCATGTCAATGTTCCCGAACAAGTTTTCGTGAGTGTCTCCCCATTTCTGCACATATCCTTTGCTGATAGGTGGCGTGCAGACCGCAGCGTGCAAGATCTGGTACTGGTCATACGCGCAACCAATTGTGGATCAATCGCAGGTAGTGTTATGTCGATGGATCCTCAGCAACGTTCCGCTTGATCAGCAGATCAGCAACATTCTTTCCCCCCAACAGCTCCCGTCGCGGCTTGATCCGCTCTTGCGCATCCTGGCTCAACGACTGGATGTGCAGGGCAAAGAGGACCTCCAGATGAGCATCGTCCCCGCCTTGCTGTACTGCATGCAGAAGTACGCCGCAAGACCGTGGGTCGCTTCGGAGTTTCGTATTGTCGACATGGTACGAAACGAGAAGATTCTCACCGCTGCATTCAGCGTATTAAACTCACGAACACTTGGCCCTGAGATTCGGGTACGTCGTTCTACCAGACCTCATGAGCATTACTGAACGTCGGTTCTAGTCTCACGCTATTGGGGTCATCGTGGCTGCACACCGGGTCACAAAGGGGAGTTCCGCCTTCATAATAGAAAAACTTACTCGGCTGGAGATTCGCACCATGGAACATCTGATCCCCGAACTCGTTAAGCTCAACTACGGCCTTTGCGCATTCTGGGAGCTTCTTCTCTACCGATTAACACTGGATCCCGTCCACATAACTGAGAGCAACGCCGCCATACTTCCCCGTCTGATTCCAGTGGCTGTTACCCAAATCTCGCAGAACGACGACCAGGCAGCTTTTGCAGCTCTCTTGGTAATCCATCGACTGTACGAGATGGAGAGTAACCTCAGCCGCTTCTCGAGCAACCTGCCCGCAGTTATCTCGCCAAAGCTGCCGAATTGGCTTGTCAGGAACGAAAGGCAAACGAAACAGACGCTCAAGTCGCTACCGTTCGTGCACTCTGCGGGCGCACCAATACCAGTAAACGTCGATATCTTGGCCAGTTTTCGGGAGACGATGAACCTTCAACTTCAATCGCCGCGATCTCCTCAGTCTCCTCCACCTCGAAGCATGGGCACCCTTACACCTTCCAGTGATGCGCACTCAGGCATTATGTCGCCCTCACTTTACAACACGGGCAAGCGTGGCTTCTGGGATAAGTTAAAGTCATCCAAGTACTAACATTTCTGTTGAGATATATCCCCAGATCGACTGCCATTGTTATCTTTCTTCGGACCCTTAGTGCATTTATTGCATACTTTGTATTTGTTTCGAGCCCTGGAGAGTCATTGAACATATGTGGAAATTTTCTTGGCACGTTTAGTTCAAATGCATTGCGTTGAAGGGGCAGATAGAGGAAAGCAACTGACCCCGTTTCCGACCAGCCGCTACAGACTGAGATGAAAGATTAGTGGTACGCGTGACGCGCCGGAGATGGAAGCACATGTCAAAGAAGCCAAATTCGGATGCGGTAAGCCCCCGGTAATTGCTTCCGCTCATGCCGGAACCGGCCCTTATGATCTGAGGGCGCTTTTCAAATACAGTATACTAGCGGTGGCATTTCGCCTGGGCGTCAATCAAGGGCCGGAATTGCTTATCCAGATGGCCAGCTGGCACTGTCTCCTTCTGCTGACGCTTTCCGTGCGCGATCTGTCCACAGCGTCTTTCACCGCCGCTCTAGACGGTGGAACATCTTAGCTCTGTGATTCTCCAACGCGTACTAGTATCTCTCACCGCCCACGATTGGCTACAAAGGCTACACTGCTGACGCTCTGCTCTTGTGCTCTACTCTTTGTCTGTTTAACTGCTTAGCCCACTGCGAGCGCTCACATGTCCGTCATCGATGATCGGAGCCCGTCAACTGGGCCGTTGGACTGTGTTCAGTGCAGCACAAGGTATGCTGTCGTGCGCAAGATTACCTACACTATCTGATACCTCAGAATAGACGCTTGCATTGCAATCGTCATCAACCACGCTGTTCAACATGCGCAGGACTGGGCCTCGGCGTGGTAAGCAGATTCCTAAGGGCAGAGAACAAATGAGGTCCTTACTGCTTGATAGTGCACATACGACTGGACATTGGGTAGCCATATATATACTGTATTCCCCATCGGCATGAACTTCAACGAGCAGATTCAGATCGATCATTCTCCAGAAAGTCTTTATTCTACTCGCACAGCGAGGGTGTATCGAGCTGAGCACAAAGGGCGGGGCCTTGTGGCGGTCAAAATTCTGTGGGAGAACGCTGCACCCGGACGGCTTCTACAGGTGTGTTTCTGGTTTTCTATCCCATGATAATGGCTTGCCGAACGATTAACACAGTTAACCATACGGGAATCCTGGACGTGGTCGCAACTTCATCATGACCACATTGTCCCACTGTGGGGTGTTGCTGACGTGTCCCAGATTGCGACCGGTTTTGGTTTCGAGCCGCAGCTCTGCATGATCTCACCATGGATGATCGAGGGCAACATAATGGGTTTTTTGAAACGCAATCCGGACGCAAACCGTCTGCGCCTTGTAGGTCACTCTGTGCCACAAAATAAATCCTCGAAGGCTTATCTGACGAATCAGCTTTGGGACATTGTCAAAGGGGTCGATTATCTGCACTCCTTCAAGCCGCACAAGATTATTCACGGCGATCTAAAGGGAGTGAGTAAGGAAGCCGTCTTTCAACCATACATGTAACGAGCTGTTAGAACAACGTTCTCGTCGATATTGTGGACGGTTGTCCTCGGGCTCGTTTGACGGATTTCGGATTGTCGTATGCTATCCAAGAACTGTGCGATCAGCAATTCTCCGACTCCACAACCACTGCTTACAGAGGAAATCCGCGCTGGCTCGCCTTTGAACGCCTCGACCCCGTGAAGTTCGGCGCAATCAACGCACAGGATGCTCACTCAACTCAAAGTGACGTGTTTGAAATGATGCGAACGTTCCTTCAGGTGTGTAGCGTCGAGTCACAGCGAACTGTGCTTCTTACGATTCACGATCAGGTGCTTACGGGACAAGAACCTTTCCATGACATTACCAATGAGATGGCTGTTATCAACAAGGTACACCAGGGCTCTAACCCCTTGCGACCATCCGGACCGATCAATGGGCTCAATGAAGCTATGTGGAACCTCATGGTGTTGTCATGGAATCATGATCGTATGGAACGACCATCGTTGTCTGTTATTTGGGAGACCATGGAGACTTTTGTGCTGGAGGATGCACTACTGGTCGGTTACATTAGTTAACACCATTCGGTTGTCTCACTGGAATAAGCAGACCGTGGATGTGCAATACCTCCAGAAATTGCACATAGGGGATATCGTTGTTCGGCTGGCAAATCTCTCAAACACCGCTAGTGCTACGCCTATACTTCTGCTGCGCTGCCTTCGCATGATCTTGGAAACTAACCCAGAAAGATTCTACAGTTGTGGCGATTTCGATTCTCTGGTTGTGGAGGTGATCAGGTACATGCGACAGTCTCTTGATTTCGCCAGACGCAGACGATTTGTGAGTGCTTTCTCTGCCGACTGGATCTGTATTTAAAAGGCCCGTGCTATCACAGGAAGGAGCTTTCTGTTTCCTCGCACAACTTTCAAGATCTGTCTCGGGATCTACTCTAGAAACCCTGCGCTCCACCGTTCATATGCGACTTCCAGTCTCTTTCGTTGTCCAAGGCCTGTCCCATCTGGATTCTACATACGTGGTCGAATTCCAGGCGACCGTTCAGTTAATTTTGCGTCATATCAGTGACGGTCCAGATGGTGATGATTTGACACTTGTCGAAGACATTCTGTTGTACATATTCTCGCTCATTGACCAAGGCGAAGTTGCGAGTCACGCCACTGTTTACTTGAAGGAGCTGCTGAAGGACAAACTGGTGCACGGCACACTTATAGCACGATTATGCGCACCGGCATCCTCAACTGCTTGGCCTGTAAGTAACATTCGATCCAGTCGTGGCTGCGTACTCACTCACGTCACGTAAGGCGGTTTTCTGTCACATTCTCGACTGGCTCTTAAGTCAGAACGATTCCGCCTCTCGCTCTATCTTGGATCAGATGCTGCTTCATTTCAACCTTGCATCTTTTCTGGAACACATTTCGCCATTGGAAGATGTATCAATACCTCTGAGAGCCGTGACTCTTATTCTAGAGATACAACACGGACGGGCTCGAATTGAAGGCAAACACATGCTTAAGATACTGCCACTACTTCATCGTGAGCTGGAAAGACTGTCGGACTTGAGCAGTCCTCAATGGTGCCTGCGCCTGCTGAGAGTCAGTGCGTTTTACGATGCATTCTCAAATCTCATGGGGCAGTCCACCTCACTAGATCCTTCCACACTGGTGAGCTCATTGCTTGAGGAAACGAGCGCAATGCTTTAACTGGTGTGCTTCATGTTAGGTGTGCCTCGCCGAACTGCTTAAGACTGCGTCACTGCGGCTGCTGTACGATCCATTCGACAAGCTGTTTTCAAGTTTGCACAAACTTCCGTGGATATCTCTTGCATGCCGACCTCTTTCATCAAGCCATTTACGGTCACAACTCGTTATACTACAGAGTCTCGCATCTGGTCGCACCGCTGCCCGGGCCACGGACCCAGAACGTGGAAGCTCAATCATTCTGCCACTACCCGCTGGCTTTTCTCTTTATGAAGCAGGAGAGATTCTTCCGGTGCTTGCAGGAGCTTTCGGTGCTGTGCTAGACATGACATCGATTTTCGTGTGTGTCGATCTGTTGAAGCATGAAGCTTTTGGCAGCATTTTCCTGAAAGCTTTCACAACGGGCGACACTACCGATCAACAGTTTGTGCGTGATTTTGGTTCCTTACTTCTTCTACTACTTATCATTTCTCCTCCCAGGCCGCAGCAACAAGAATTTGGCTAGTGTCCTGGTCCAAGTGGCAAGCGATTCCCTTTCTGTCGGTGGACAACCTTCGGTCCCACGTACCGCTGGACTCACAAGTCCATTATGTTGACTCAATTCGTCCCCACTCGGCCGAAGAGTCGCGTCTATATCCCCTGCTACGTGTTCTCGCGAGCCGTTTGAATCAACCTGGAGCGGAGAAATTGAGTGACGTCTCTATGTTCGTTCTAATAAGCTGCCTCTCCAGACACCTGTGTTGTCAATGGGTCGCCTCGGAACACAATATCGGAGACCTTGTTCAGAACACGGAGATACTTCGAGGTGCGTTCGACCTTGTGAAATCAAAAAAATTGGGTCATGTTAAACCTGAGGCACGGGTGAGAGCATCAACAGGAATACTTTCAAGTCGTTGATGGGTTATACAGCTTCATGCCATTGAAGTCATAGTCGCTGCATATCGGGTTACTGAAGGTCGCAACAACGGGTTGCAGAGCATGCTCTTTAACCTCGGAAAACTGGACGTGGAGTTTATCTGTTCCGCAGTCCACCAACTCAACGATCAGAGTCTTGCTGTATTCTGGGAGTTCATGCTTTACCGAATCCGGCTGGAAGACAAGAACACTCCACGCAACATGTTTCTACCCACTCTGGTCGCCCAAGCTCTCGAAGCAATACCGTATCACGATGACGAGGCGGCGTACGTGGCTTTGCTTGTGCTGCAGTGTGCATACGACCACTTTGTCGGCCAGGGACAAGCCACGTCGAGATATCTATCCATCGACAAGACCCAATGGCTTGATTCCCACAAGATGAAAACCGAATCGGCATCCCACAGTGCACCTCTTTCCAAATCAGCGGGAAAACCTGTTCAAGTGGATGCCGTCCTGTTGCGCAGCTTTCGGCAGAGACTTCAAAGGAAGAACACCAGGGGAGACAGTTCTGATACGACAAATGGCGGATGAGGAAATGGGTGTTGGTAACGCAGCGGTTGACGCTGGCGCAAGGGAGACCTTCCAAGTCACGAAAGCGAATCGAGTTCGGTGTAATGCAAGCTCCCTCTGTTCTCGCTGTCCTGATTGGATGTCGCCTCAACTTCCGGGGGCGCTGACGCGATGCTCATCAGTCTTCCCGGCTAACGGAACCAGTTCTTCAACCCCTTTAATCAGGTCTCAGGCTGGTTGTCTACCACTCGTGGGATCAATCATCACAAATCGACGAAACTGATCGTCAATGGACGCTATTGGCTTAACCGCAGATACGTCTCGCTACACGTACACCGTTCCGAGCCCACATCCAAAAGAAGCGAACTTCTGCGTTGGCTGTGCCTCCTTTCTCTTCGATCTGAGTGCCATTGTCCGTGTCTTTACGTTTCGAGCCATGTCTGCCTTTCTGGCTTTGTCCATTTCTCTCCGTTATGTCTGTTGGATGTTTCCTTGTATCTTCTCATTACGAAATCATGAATGTCTTGATAAAAGGCGGACAGGGCGAAAGCGTCGCGACGCCAGGACCCCTTCCACACTTCCTCGTCTCAGCAAGCCGGGCCTGCACACTTTGCCCATCAGCAGCTTCTCCAGCGTCAACTTCGCGAGATTACATGCATGGTTTATCTCTATCTGGTGGATGTGCTGCGTGGTGCACTGCTGGACCGCATCCTTTGTCTTGTATCACATCCCTATTCCTCGTGGCACAAATGTCGGGCTCGATGCCTCGCCAGCCCATCTGCTCCATGCGGTGCGTCGCGACGCGTTCGACAAGCACAACATTAACTCGACTTGGGCGGTGCTGGATAGTCACATTTAACAGATAATCTCGACGTGACACGAGATGGCAATGCGCAATGACTGTTGGGTGGAATGTGGGTGGAACCTCCGAACTACTCTCCTTTGTTGCGCTGGCATCGCTTTCTAATCATCCTGCCTCGTTTCTATCTATTCCTGCTGAGCATGCGCACCCGGGAAACGGCCAAGTCAGAAAGTCATTTCATGCTTGATAAGTTGGTCAGCGCCTCTTTGAGAGATCGAGTGAAAGACTCGGAAACATTCTGCCTCTTTCTTCTGCTCCAGCCTCAGGGACCGCCTCCTTATCTCCCTCACACGTGCACGACTTCAAATTCGTATCTCTTGCATTCCCGGCACGCGATCCCATGCGACGGGCCACTTCTACCCAGCTAGGGCCATCAGCGGAAACTTGGCTGTATCTATGGCATCTTTCGGATTCGAGTCTCCCGGATCCTTGGCACGCCGGAAGGCATTTCGCCGGTCGAGGAGGCGCGCGCTTCAGGCTTCCATTCCGGTGGTTGCCAACGTTGACACTGGTGCTTTCTCCAGCACCCCTGGCTGCCTTCTCGTTGGACAAAGGCCTGTCAGGCCCTGGCTGCGAAATATGGCTGCGTATTCTCCAGAACGCTGCTGTGCACACACCGCGTCGTACCTTGGCGGCTTGCCTCAGCACCCGTGTGCAGTCCCAGGCTGTGCGGCCTTTTCGTCACGCGTTGTGGGGCATATCCGACTGCCGCCTCCTTATATAATCTGGCCAACAGGCGCCCCTGTTGTGCTTCGCTCGAACCTGTGCCCTCGGCGTCATGAAGCCTATTGGCATGAGCGTTAACCTTGCAATCCCAGGCGCTCACTCCTACCTTACGGTCCCAGGCACTCAATCTAACGCACTAGAATGTATACACTGTGGTACGAGGTAATATAATCTCTTCTGTTTACATATCCGAATCGTCTGACCATGATCCATAGGCGGATGGTCTGCGATCGTCGTAAACGTCAGTGCGGTAACTGCGAAAGATCGGGTATCCCAAATGTACGCCTCCCCTTTCTCATGTGCGATCCTATGCTCACATCTCTCCAGTGCAGCTATGACTGGACATTAGGCGGCCATATCTATAACCTCTTCCTTCCGAACATGAACCTAAACGGCGAGTTGCAGATCGACCTGTCGCGCGTAGCGCACTCGACACGCACGGCACGCGTCTACAGGACCGAGTGGAGCGGGAACGGGTTGGTGGCCGTAAAGGTCCTGGTTGAGAACGCGATGCCGGAGAGGATTTTGCAGGTACGAAGATCGTATGCGGCGTTCGTACTGTTTTCTAACTGAAACGCGCGTAGCTGACGGTCAGAGAATGTCTAACCTGGTCCCACTTGCAGCACGAGAATATCGTTCCGCTATGGGGAATCGCCGATCTGCAGAAGATCGCCGTCAGTGGCTTCACCCAGCTCTGTATGATATCGCCTTGGATGCAAGAAGGAAATATCATGGAGTACTTGAAGTCTAACCCGAGTGCGAATCGCCTACGGCTGGTATGCCTCTCTGAGCGTATTCCTCACAGCCTACCTACTGACCATCATCAGCTCTGGGATATCGTCAAAGGCGTTGATTACTTGCATTCTTTGAAACCGAACAAGATTGTGCATGGCGACCTCAAGGGTGTAAGTGACAATACTCTTTCGGCAGTTTGTTGGCATTGATTTGTCTGCAGAATAACGTCCTCGTCGACATCATCGATGGCATGCCCCGAGCTCGTCTGACCGATTTCGGTCTGTCATACGCTATTCAAGAGCTGAACGACGAGATCCTGTCGTCCTCAACCAGCACGTCCTACCGCGGCAACCCACGGTGGATGGCATTCGAACGTTTGCATCCAGGGAAGTACGGGGCGAAGAATATACAGGATGCACACACAACGCAAAGCGATGTGTTTGAGATGATGCGGACATTTCTCGAGGTATGCCCCACATTTCATTGCCACGCGCTGTCGCCTGAATAGCGCTGCTCCAGGTCCTGACCGGAGAAGCTCCCTTTCCTACAACATCGGACTACGACGTAGGAATCATTGTCATGCAAGGCAAGAATCCAGATCGACCATCCATGGCCATTGCGGGTCTCGACGATTACATGTGGCGCTTAATGATCCGGTCCTGGGATGCAGATCGTAATAAACGTCCGCCTTTGTATGAGATATGGGACATCATGGAGTGCGTTGTAATGAGAGATGCGTTTGTGGTCAGTGGGATGTTTACAGCGTCGGGGCGTCCAAGTCTCTGATCCGCTGCACAGCTCGACGACAAGAAGTACCTTTGTGCCGCGGACATCTCTTATACTACCTCAAGGCTCAGTGCGCCGGAAGTATCGGATAACACACGCATCCTTCTGCTCCGACGCCTAGAGGTCGTGGTCATGAGTGACCAGGCAGCGAATGTGCACAATCACGCTGGTTTCGGTACTCTGGTCAATCTCCTCGTCCAATTTCTTGTGCGTGACGGATCTCAGAAAGACAAGGCTGTCACCCCTCTCTATGTTTGTGATTGTTTCTACTTGGACGAAATTACTTTGTTTATATCCCACCAGCAAGAGGCCTTTGCTGTTTTGGCGTCGCTGAAGAGAGACGCTCCGGTGGCTGCGATCCGGCTGATGTCGTCCACCGTTCAAGCGGGACTTTCTCTCTGCTCCCTCGTCCAATCCGTGGTCAGTGGAGAGGAGGTTCATATAGCCGACTTCGAAGACATTCTATCCTTGGCCCTGAATGACTCCGATGAAGGGACAGCTGCCTCAACCTTCGTATCCATGGACGAAGCACTGACGTACATGTCGGATCTCATAGTTCAAGGCGGACCTGCCGCCCATCTGCGTGTCTATTGGAAGTCGCTCCTGATGCGGAAGGTCGTTCAAGACCGGCTTCTAAGTCGGTTGAACAACACCGCAGAGTTTTCTGTGACCTGGGCTGTGAGCAATGGTGTTTTTTCCTCAGACTTTTCCACTAAGCAGTCACCAGATGATGTTCTGCAATATCGTGGACTGGCTTCGAGGTGACAGCTCCGCCGATTGCCAACGCCTCTTGGACGCAATGGTCTGTGAGATCAATCTCACTGTCTTTCTTGATCGGTCATCAGCAGACGAAGTTGCCAACGTGACGCTTCGAGTTGCTACGGTCGTCCTGAAGGATCAGAGCGGTTACGATTTCATGGAGCGATCGCATATTCTGAAAATACTACCTCTACTTACCCGAGAGCTTGAGCGAGCTTCTGACTTTGCGAGCCCACGGACGTGCCTTCGGTTGTTGAGGGCAAGTCACTTCCGCCGGGCGCTCTCGAATCTCATGGTTTCTGCTACCTCGTTGGAGCATTCCACACTCGTGCGTGCCCCGCTTCAACCTTGCACTACCTTTGAGCCTACTTTATGTAACAGGTGCATCTCGGTCGAATGCTGCAGGTGGCTTCTGCGCGCCTCAACTCCAATCCCTTTGATTCCCTATTTTCAGTGTTGCACCAACTACCGTGGATCGATCTTATATCGGCACACCTTGCTCCCACCCACGAAGGAGTGCAGCTTGAGATATTGGAGAGTTTGGCTGCTGGTCGTACGCTGTTTCGGAGCAAGAAAGGCGAAGACCCGGGTCTCCACAGGCTACCACGTGGGCTCTCTCAGCAAGAAGCAGAGCTGGCTTTGCCGCTGGTATCTCGTATACTCAGCACCTCCCATGATCTGTCTCAGGCTGTGCTCTGCATAAAGCATTTTGCTTTCGACGTATTCAAGATCGTCTTCCAGGCCGCTTTTACGACCAGTCAACTGACTGACATCGTCTTCGTGCGTCCTGTTTGCTTGACGCGTTCTGTTACTCATTCGCTTTTGAAGAATGCTGCATCGAGGATCTGGGCGTGTTGCTACACTGTATCGCAGGCTCCCTCGCAATGGCAGACTGAAGGAGCTAAGCTGATAACGGAGAAAATCATGCTGGAGCAGCAAATCAGCTATATTATGTCTCTCACCACAGAGTCCACGGAGGCGGCACGCCTGTCTCCTCTTCTGCGAATGCTGGCGCTGCGCATCAATGGCAATCCGAAGGACAAGACCATCAACGAGGTTATACCGCTTCTACTCTGCTGCGCATGCAAGTATATCTCTTGTCTATGGGTTGCCTCGGAAGAGGACATAGTGGACCTGGTCCGGAACGAGGAGGTGCTTGATGCTGCATTCCGCTATCTCAGCATGCGGAACAGTCCATCTGCGACGGCAGAAGTACGGGTACGCAACTAAGCCTTTAATCTTGCGATAAACTGATCGACGACGCAGTCTCATGCCGTCCGAGTTCTGGCTACCGCATATCGGTTGACAGGAGGGAGGCCCAGCACGATCCAAACTCTCATGTCAAACGTTGAGATCCGCACAATGGAAGTAATCTACGACGAGCTGGCGAAGGTCCCGGGCTACAGTCTCGCACACTTCTGGGAGCTGTTGTACTACCGAGTGCAGCTGGACAAGATGTCAAACAGCAGTGCTGTGGTGATAACTCGCCTGATCCCATTGGCTGTCGCACAGATTTGCGCCTCAGATGACAAGGCTGCTTCTATGGCTCTCCTGGTGGTTCGTTATCTGTACCGGAACTTTGGGAACAGCGCCGCTTTGTTTGCGGAACATCTTCCTTCTGATATGGCAATCAGCTTGCCCTCGTGGATCAAGTCTCATGGTTCGGAAATCGCACGGTTTCCACCCAACATGGATTTGCTGGAGGATTTCAGGACATTCCGGCGATCGTTAGGCGCCCATAACTTCCACGGACAAGAATCAACCTCCCCAACCACACAAGCCGCTCTCAGAAAGGTGGACAAGCGTACTTCACTGGATTCGGAATACAACGGCACATCATCGCCCACCTCAGGTCCATCAGTAGCCGAACGACCATCTCGCTGGCCTTTCAGGACCTCAAAATCTTGATTGGACACATGCCTTCGTTTATTCTTCGTAACCCCTTGGCCGTGATTGTTAACTCTGTATGTCTAGAAGATGACACAAATCATCCGACCAAAGAGGGTTCGAGCGACCGGGTCAGCGCAGAGATGATGGAACATCGAGCGGCGCCGCGAGGTCAACGAGAAAGAGGCGGCTGGATGAAATGTAGAATGTAGCAATAGACGGCCGTATTTCACATCCATGTAAACCATACAATCATTCGTCTTCCAGACCGAAAATGAAATGTCATGCCGTTATTGTCGGAGGTGAAGGAATAGTCGGACGCGAAGCAGGGTCGTTCGGAAGCAGTCGTTGATAACTGTGCAGTCGCGCGTCGCCATCACGCTCGTCCACGACATTGCGCGGTCCACGCACCGCAGCATATCATCTTACACGTTGAGCGGCATACCATTCCACATTCACTTCCTTCCCGCCGGCGCGAAGGCTTATACTTCCGTCACTCGTGTCCTTGTCGCCCGCCCCTGTCTATCCTCAACCCTCTTTGACGTGCCCGTGACGTGGATGATCCCCTGCGTCCAACGATGGCGCTTACCTACATGGCCGACCCCGTCATCGACGCCCCAGCGCCCGAGGAGGAGGAGCTCTACTCGTCCTGGGCGCTTTTCATCCTATGCATTCTCCTTATAGGCGCGCTCTTCATGAGCTACTATTTGCAGATCAAGAGGATCAGAGCGGTGCACGAGACCGTCGTGTCCATCTTTGCGGGTGAGCACGAACTGCGCAATCATGAGGACTAGGCTGATCTCACTCCAAGGGATGGTCGTCGGGCTCATCATCCGATTATCGCCCGGACATCTGATTCGAGAAATGCTGGTACGTGCTACTGTTTCTGCCGCTCAATCTCTGCTAATAACCGTTTGCAGACGTTCAAGCACACCCTATTCTTCAACCTCCTCCTCCCTCCCATCATCCTCAACTCCGGCTACGAGCTCAAGCAGGAGAACTTCTTTCGCAACTTTGGCTCTATCCTCACATTCGCCTTCCTGGGGACATTCATCAGCGCGGTCGGCATTGGGTGCGCACCGCTGATCGCATACGTAACATTCACGTGTTGACCCTGTATGCAGGTTGCTCACCTACGTATGGTCCATGCTCGGGCTCGAGGGTCTCAAGCTCACGCTGCTCGAATGCCTCACCTTCGGTACCACCCTCTCCGCCACCGATGCGGTGACGATCCTCGCAATCTTCAACTCGTACAAGGTCGATCCGAAGCTGTACAGTGTCATCTTCGGCGAGAGCATCCTGAACGATGCGGTGTCCATCGTTATCTACGAGTGCGCCCCTTATCATCCACCCCAATGATAGACACTGACAATGCTGCTAGCACCCTGACGCAGTTCCACGGCGAGGAAGTCCGCATCTCCTCCCTCTTCCACGGGACGGGCATCTTCCTGCTCAGCTTTAGCATCAGCATGTTCCTGGGCGTCAGTGCAGGTCTGGGGTGCAGCTTGATGCTGAAGCACTCGAGCTTGCACCGGTACCCGGGAATTGAGAGCTGCTTGGTGGCGCTGGTGGCGTATACAAGCTATTTCTTGTCGAATGGGCTGAGCATGAGTGGTACGTCTCTTCTACCGTGACGATCGCGTGGCAATGCTGATGCACCCGTGCAGGCATTGTATCCCTCCTTTTCTGCGGTATCACCCTCAAGCACTACGCCTACCATACCATGTCGAAGCGCACGCAGCGGACGACAAAGTACATGTTCCAAGTGCTCGCTCAGCTCTCGGAAAACTTTATCTTCATCTACCTCGGCCTGAACCTGTTCACACAGGACATCCAGGTGTTCAAGCCGTTGTTCATTGTCGTTTCGGCGGTGAGCACCTCAAGTTATGTACCGTAACATCCTAACACGTCGTAGATCGCTGTCCTGGCCACGCGGTACCTCGCCGTCTTCCCGCTGGCAACCATAATAAACTTTGTCTACCGCGCCCGTGGTCAACGACAAGACGAGCTGCCACACTCGTACCAGATGATGCTCTACTGGGCCGGTCTGCGGGGGGCAGTCGGCGTCGCCCTCGCCGCCGGAATCCGAGGCGACAACGCCAACGCGCTGCGGACGACGGTGCTCATGGTCGTCGTCCTCACTGTTATCCTGCTGGGCGGTACGACAGCGCGCATGCTAGAGGTGCTCGGCATCAGGATGGGCGTGGAGGACGACGACGACTCGGACGAAGAAGAGCCATTCCTCGGTCCTGCAGGATTCGGCGACACGAGGACGCGCTACCCTGGGATGAACACTGCCGCCGCGCGCGCAGCGGGGATCTACGGCGTGAGCCTGGCGGACGAGTCGACTTTTTCGCTAAACGACTACGACTCGCGCAACCGACCGACTGTGCAGCGCGGGCTCTCGCTCGCCTCGGAGGACGAGTACTCCGACTCTGAGGTCCTACCGTACCAGGACGGGACGCACACAGGCGCGGCCTCGCCGCGGGACGCGCAGGGCATCGGGCTAGAGAGCCTGGCCGATCTACGGGGGGCGCTGCACATCCCGCGCGACTCGCGCTGGTTCACGGAGATCGACGAGCGGTACCTGCTCCCGTTATTCTCCAACTCTGTCGCGAGCCGGCGGTTCCATGCGCGGAAGGCGTCCGCCCGGCGCTTGAGGCAGGGGACGGAGGGCACGCCCGAGGCGGACGAGTCGGACGGTGAGCTGCCCGTTCGGCCTGCGGCGGCTGCACTGGTGCTGGGGCCGGACGGGAGGCCGCAGAACTTTGCGGGGAGCGTGAGCGATTTCTTCTCCGCGCTGGGGAGCCCGAGGATGCCCAGCAGCCCGAGGGAGACGGAGGGGCCGTTGAGGAGCGCTGGGGGGCGGGGCGGGGCGCCGGGACATGAGAGGACGAGCAGTAGGCATTCGTGAGCGTGTGCGAGCGATAGCGAGCCCCGGCAGGCGACAGCGAGCACTGGAACGCAGCATGCAGCGCGGGTCGAGCTCGGAGAGCTAGGGAGCTAGAGGACTTTGGAGAGAGAGCGGACTGATATACCTCGCGAGCCGCTAGAGCCTATCATACTAAACCTATTTTTTTTACCCTCAGAAGTGTAGCACAAAAATGTAAATACCGATTGCATACTGCTTGCGTCTGCGCGGGGTGGGCGGGGGAGGTTTCTGGTCACTGGATTCCTGTCAACCGGAAACCCGAGTGCCGGGTCACGGGTTCTCGCTCCGGCCACGCCTGCGCAGCAAGGCTTGCACGTGCGCCCTGGTCAAACCCCCCAGAATCTGCTTCCGTCATATCTGCCCCCGTTTTGCCTCCTTTCTCCCTCTTTCAGCCTCCGGCAGGCTGGGCCGAGCACGGGGCGGCACGGGACAGGGTTGGGAGAGATGAAGGAGCACGAGGGGGCCTCGTGACCCCGTGTGACGAGGTCACGGCTTGCACCTGATTCGCCCGCCCCCCCAAAGCACCTGCGCTGTCGCCCGCCCGCCCGCCCTGGACAGCATACACTCCCGAGTTCGAGTTGCGTGCGCTCGCCCCCCTCCCTGGCTTTGTGTGATCCGGGCCTGGCTTGCACTGGGACGACCATCTGTTGCTTATCTCTCTGCGGGCGACGAAGTTACTGAAGACGGACGACTGAAGACTGAACACCGAACAAGGCCAGCTGTACACGTACCCTCATTCCAGCACCGCCCTCGCGCATACATCCCGCCTCCCTAGCACACTCCTCACCCTCGCCGCCTTCTCTTATCCCAAATCCTCCTTCCTCCCTCGCCTCTTCTCCCAGAGAAACGCAACGCAATGTCAACGCTATCGATTGACCCGGGGCTGGACGCCCCCCCCGCGCGCGCCTCCCGCTCCCCGACCCGCTCTCGTTCTCGCGGCCCCGCGCCCGCCGCCTCAAACCCCTCAAACGGCAATCCGAACGGCACCAGCTCCACCGTCCCCCCTCCCACGCTCGGCAGCGTCGAGCATATCCTGCACCAGCTCGCGGCGGTAGACGAGCACGCGGACGCTGACAAACAGCGGCAGGCAGCCCAGGTGCTCACAAAGGCGTTGCAGACGGGACAGAGGTTCGAGACGCCCCTCGGGACGCTCGGACATGAACAGATACTGCAGTTGCTTGCGCAGTTGCCCGGGGCTGTTAGTAGGCCCGCAGAGGGGATCGAGTGAGTGCCACCTTCCGCTGCTTCTCTCTCCAACGTTTCGTTTCCCCGTGTCGTCGCACACCCGCTGACATTCTGTTCCCCAGCGGCGGCCCGCCCCTCCCTCCCCCACCCGCACCAGCGCACGCGCACACGCCCTCGAACCCCCCGCGCACACCGGGGAACGAGCACAGCTCGCCAGAGTTTGACGACAGCCCCGTCTCCCCCGATACGGGGCGGAAGAAGCCGCAGCAGGGGAGCGAGGAGTGGGCAAGGCAGAGGAAGGATAATCATGTGCGTTTTCTCTTCTTCTTCTTCTGTCCTCTTTGGGTCTTCTTCTTCCCGCTTTTGGTGAGGTGTGCTGATGGGATACTTTTGGGGGAATAGAAAGAGGTGGAAAGACGACGCCGAGGGAATATCAATGATGGGATCACCGAGCTGTCGCGGATCGTCCCTAACGGGGAGAAGAACAAGGGCGCAGTGCTGCAACGTGCAGTGCAATATATCCACCAGCTGAAAGAAAACGAAGCGCGCAACATCGAGAAGTGGACGCTGGAGAAACTGTTGATGGACCAGGCGATGGGGGACCTGCAGGCGCAGCTTGAGGAGACGAGGAAGCGGTGGGAGGGGGAGAGGGAGGAGCGGGAGCGGCTTGCCAGGAGGGCGGAGGAGCTGGAGGCGAGGTTGGAGGCTCTGGGGGGCAGGGAGGGGAGCGAGGAGAGCGAAGGGGTGCTGGGGAAGCGTGGGAGGGAGGGGAAGGAGGGTGGGGAGGGGAAGAGGCAGAGGGTGTCATAAGCCCGTGAGAGAGCCTTTCTGTTCTCCTATTACCATCTTATCCCCTCGCCAAGAGCGACGGACTTGTTGTATCACTATCCGCTCCGTCTCTCCTTCCTACCTCCTTCCTACATCTTTCCTCTCCTGACGCCTTCCTCGTTCCTGCCTCCCTCTTCCCCCTTCCTCTTCCCCTTCCTCGCTTTCCTATGACGCTGAGCGCTTCTCACCTGTTTCCCCGATGTGGGTGCCCTCCGGGCTGTTAATATGTTT
Source organism: Calocera viscosa TUFC12733 (assembly GCA_001630345.1). NCBI lineage: Eukaryota > Fungi > Basidiomycota > Dacrymycetes > Dacrymycetales > Dacrymycetaceae > Calocera > Calocera viscosa. The sequence goes on from KV417310.1 coordinate 109,251, forward strand.
CATTTTTCTTCTTTTCTTTCTGTGAGAGTCATGTACCAGCCACCAACCCAGGTGCAGGCGGGCGCATGTGTGCCTGTGCCTGATGTTGCGGGGTGTACGTAGGTGTCAGGGATAGATGTGATGTCATTGTCATTTGATATAACTACGAAGTGAACCCGCTGTGCGCGGCTCGTTGTGTGCTCGCGAGGCTTTCGGCCTGTTCATCTGCAAGAGGCCAGTTCGTCAATAATTCTGTCTACTTCTGTCGTACCCCCCCTGTGCAGGAAATTTGGCCTCGCTTGGGGATCTCCAATTTGAATAATCAGGTGGTGCCGGGTTGAGTGGGCGTTCGGATGGTTCTCGTCTCTGGGGCTGGGATCGCGGGTTTCGGGATCGATAGGGCGGTATTGCTGGGTATAAGCGCGGGGGTGATATTGGTCGTGGTCTCTGGGATGGGGATGAGGGAGATGGGGATTGAGATGGCGGTAGTATTGACTGTAGCGAATTTGGTATGTATACCCTTGAGATCTCGCGTGGTATCTGGGATGAGGGTGATGGGGATGGGGATCGAGATGGCGGTAGTGATGTCGGTAGGTACAAAGGCGGTGAGGTTAGTTGTGCGCCCAGGACTGGACTCCTTGGTGGGAATGACGGGGATGAGGGTCGAGATGGCGGTAGTGATGGCGGTCGGTACGAAGGTGTTGTGGATAGTTGTGCGCGCGGGGATGGACTCCTTGGTGGAAATGACGGGAATGAGGCTCGAGATGGCGGTAGTGATGGCGGTCGGTACGAAGGTGTTGTGGATAGTTGTGCGCGCGGGGATGGACTCCTTGGTGGAAATGACGGGAATGAGGCTCGAGATGGCGGTACTGATGGCGGTTGCGCTGGGGAGTATAGCCATGCGAGCGGGGATGAAACCCTGGGTGGGAATGGCGGGGATGGGGATCGAGATGGCGGTAGTGATGGCGGTAGCGTGTATGAAGGGTATACGTACGTGCGTGGGGATCGTCTCTGATATGGGGATGACGGGGATGGGATTCGAGATGGTGGTAGCGATTGCGGTAGCGATTGGGGGTATGGGTACACGGGTTGTCGAGATGGAAATGGGGATGGGTATGATGGTGATTGTGGGTGCCGGGACGGGGGGACCGGTCGGGCCCGGCTGTAGCGAGCACCTATCCTAGGCGCCTGCCGAAAAGTGGCATCCAGGCGTGTTGGCTGTCCTGGTTTGAATTCCACGGGGATATAATGGCCACGAGGTTCCAAATAACCGTCACCAGGGTCAGGAAACAAATGGATCTTCCCAGAGGCTGAAGAGACAGTCCCCAATGCAACACGCTGCTCCGAAAGTGTGTGCCGGAAGTTGTCCAATAGGGCCATGTTTGGTTGAACAGGCGTCCCAGCGGACTTGGAAAGTGGTTCCACGCCCAACGATTCCAATTCCACCGGGTGGGAAGCAAACCATTGGGTCAAAGCGACAAAGAGGGCCCTTTGAGAATCGGCAACCAAACACGTATATGCGAATTGCAGCATAAGCAGAGCCACATATGCAGCTTCGTCCGTGCAGAATGGCATGGTGCTGAGAGCGAGATCGACCAAATAGCCTATAACCGTGTGGGGCCCGGTGTTTCTGATGGCTTCAAACCTGATTCGATACAGCATGAGCTCCCAGAACGCAGCGAGGGTCTGAATAGGATTGCTGGTCTCCTGGAGCTCGAAGCAAAACACCTCGATATCAGGTTGGTCGAGTTGCATCAGTATGTCATCCAGGAGGCCGTCGTTCCCTCCAGAAACCCGGTAGGCCGCAACCATAACTCTGAGGGCATGGAACTATGAAACCATCGATAACGTGCATTGAAGAGACCGATAAACTCGCTTACCTTTGAATCTGAGGTAATGTGCTTTCTGGACTTCAACTGGCGTAATGCACCCTCAAGGACCTCTGAATTTTGGACCAAATCTCCGATATTGTGTTGCGACGCAACCCATTGGCAGGTCACGTGCTCAGATACCAGGCGTATCAGACGTTCCATGGTGTCCTCTGTCGGCTTTTCTTCCGGATGTCGATTCATTCGGTGCGCGAGGAGCCGCAGAAGGGGATAGAAACGTGAGTCGTTAGCCGAGTGGGGAAGTCTTGAATAGATATGATTGATCTGTTCGTCCAATGACACGTAGACCAGACTGGTTTCAGCCAACTCAGTCTGCAACGGAGTCATTTCGAGGGGTGACCATGACAAGAAGCAAATCCTTGCGACCGCATCCTGAGGAACATGCACTGATTAGTTGGAGGGCATGATAGGGGGGAAAGCGCACAAATTGATCATCATCCAGGTCGTTGGCCGTGAAAGCCTTCAGAAAGATAATTCGAAACGCCACACTCTTCAACAACGTGATGCAGATGGAAGCAGATGCCTTATCTGGGGCACCGCAGAGAGCCCGCACAAGCAGATGTAGAATCGTTTGCGCTTCATCGATCGTGAAATTTTGAATGGGGAGAGTGAATAATGCATCATGCTCTGAAGTCGGTAGACGAACAACCAAGCGACCCGTTGCAATACTCCGCAGTATATCGAGTTGAAATCGTAAGTGGGATAACGGAAGATTTGCGCATGCTACGGATACCCACGGCAGAGCTTGCAAGCTTGGGAACAACTCATCAAATGGATCGTACATTAGCCGCAATGTTGCAGACTTTAGCAGTCCGGCAATGCAGGTCTAGGAAACAGGAAGTTGAGCAATGCACGTTGTCTCAAAACCGGTGCTTACAAATGTAGAAATGTCTAGTAAGGCTGGCTGCGCCATAATATCCGAGAGTGCTTCGTGGAAAGTATGGACTTGTAATAGACGAATGCACCAATATGACCTGTCGAAGTGGCAAATGCTATCCGCAACGCGGCCAATCCATGGGAGAATCTTCAGGACGGTTTCAACTTCAAGCAAAGCTTGTCCGCGTTCTGTTTCTAATACCAGTGTCGTAAGCGTGAGAGATGCGTACGTGTCTTCACACCGTGACAAGTGATGTAGAAAATCTGCGCTGCTGATGTGAAGCAGCAGTTGAGTCGATAGAGATGATAAATGAGGGTCATTCTCGCTTTGGAGCCAGGAGAGGATGTGAGAGAGAAGCACCTTATCCAGCCAGGTCAGGGCAAACGTCGGAGGAGGTAAACGGTACCCACAACCCAACTGCTTGAAGGCGGGCTTGCACACACGAGTGCAATGAGTCTCTGGTGCACCACTGGGTATTGAAGCAATTGAATCCAGTAGACAGCTACGCCGCTCGGTAATTTGTCGCCGTCAATGAAGGCGGAGACGTTCAGCAAGATATCGTCTACAAGTTGCAGGTTTTCATGGGCGGAAGACGGCAAAATTCGTTGACAAACTGCTTGAAAGGCGGACGCATATGTCGAATCAAGATAGGAGAGACCCTGTACCAGGGTAGAGACAGGAAGTCGCTCTTGGACAAGGCTGTTCATGGTAGCCAAGGCTGCCATGTGCTGCCCACTGGTCCCTGAGAGGTATCTTGAAAGCGCTGCCAGAAACTGAAAAGCCTCTTCCTGCATTCCCATGGCCTGCATTAGGTGGACTCCAAAGCGCGGCGAGGGTTACTCACAAATATAGTGCTAAAGGGTGAATCACTTCTCATAACATTGTCAGACTGCAGCGGGAGATTGACCACAGACAGCAGCAGAAGATCGACCACCACCGCGACGAGTGGTCCGCAATCGCTGACTTTGTGGAACTTTTCTTGCGTCGCTTCCAGCATCATACGAAGGCAGCGGAGGATGAGGATTTGGTTCGTGGTGTTGGCACTCGATAGGGCAGCAAGTCGGTGAGCGAGTTCCGCGATGTCTAGGCTTTGAATGTATTGCACATCCAGGGTCTACAACGGTGTAATAGTGAGTGAAAGATTCACTTTTGACTCAGTCACGAACCGCCAACGCATGCTCCAGCACGGTACTCTCAATGAGATCCCAAATGACCGACACTGGGGGCCGTTCCTTCCGATCCTCATTCCACGACCGCATCATGAGAGCCCACATAGAGTCACTAAGCCATGTGATTGATTCCGACGGACGTGCGGGATTTTGACCCTGGTGAACCGCGTTGATGACGGCCACTTCATTCGTAAGCTCATGAAAAGGCGGGCGTCCAGTAAGTACCTCAATTTGGGGCATAAGTACCATTTGGAAGGTGTAACCTAACGTTACATACCTGAAAAAAGGTGCGCATCATCTCAAACACATCACTCTGAGTCGAGTGAGCGTCTTGCGAGTTCATTGCCCCGAACTTGTGGGGATCCAGTCTTTCAAAGGCAAGCCAGCGAGGGTTTCCTCTGTGGGACGTCGTTGTCGAGTCCAATCCATACTGTCCCGATAGCTCCTGGACTGCATATGACAATCCAAAGTCTGTCAAGCGTGCCCGCGGACCATGGACCGTAATGTCGACGAGAACATTATTCTGGAAGTGACTCAGAGACACTCATACAAGGCATTTTCGTCACTCACTCCCTTCAGGTCGCCGTGAATAATCTGGTTCGGCTTCAAGCGATGCAGATAATCGACCCCTTTAACTATATCCCAGAGCTCGGGCAATATGAGACTTTCGAACAAGTGTTGCAGAATGAGAGCAACTTACAAGACGCAAACGATTCGCGTCCGGATTGGATTCAAGATACTCCATAATGTTTCCATTCACCATCCAAGGTGAGATCATGCAGAGTTGTGTTGACGCGCCTAAGATGCGGGACAAATCGGCGATGCCCCATAACGGGACGATGTTATCATGCTGAAGTCGGGACCACGTCCAAGACTCCCGAACCGTAAGCTGGTTCATCGATCAGTTGCATTCGGAGGATGAAAAGAAGTAGGACGCACTTGCAGAAGGCGTCCAGCTGCCGCACTCTCCCACAGGACCTTAACCGCCACCAGCCCACGTCCCACTCGCTCGCCCCGATACACTCTCGCTGTGCGTGTAGAGTGCACGCTTTCCTGAGAATCGAGCTCAATATCGTCGTTGAGGTCCATATCGAGGGGGAACAGATCGTAGATATGTTTCCCGAGTGTCCACCCGTAAATGCACTGCACAAAGTGAGCGCTCAACTCGCAATGAGCTAGTAAGGAAGTCTCACCTTCATAGAGTGATCCGATGCTTGGCATGTTCCACAGCTGGGCAAGCAACGATCACACCGCAGACGTCTAGGTTCAGTTGTTAGAGAGATCATATAACGATGGACGCAATGACTCGCCTGATGTTGCAATGAATGCAATCCAAACTTGAAAGCCCATCTGGTGGTCCGGTTCCATTCACTGCCATCTTATGCAGCGAGGCTCACTGTCAGCTAAGCAAGCGCAAAGCATAGATAAGTACGTCAGCGCATAAGCCTGTGGATATGGGTGGAAGGCGCGTACTGAAGGTCAGAGCAGGAAAGTCGTCCCAAGGTAAGTCTGGATCCTGTTGTTGATTGGTGTGGAACTGCTGGGAAGTCTCGAGTGTCCGAAGCGAAGTACCCGAGGGCTGCCACGCCTGGTGCCTAGTCAAATTAAGACTGAAGGTGGTTCGGTACGTGGTGGAGCGACTCTCAGGTGATAATCGGTAGCTGCAGATATAGACGCTGTATCGCAGGACAAATAGACGCCGGGTTTGCTGGGGGGCGGCGGGCAGTGCATGCGGGTAAGGGCCATTGATGTGCAGTTCCAGCTAGACCCTCTTGCTTGCACACTCCATATGGTCTAATCTACATCGACTGTCTTCTGTCCAGAGACTTCCGAAGGTGTTATATCAACCAAGAACAGAATGATGGGGAAAGGCATGATGACCGAGAGACATCTGACATGGCGGTCGTGAACGGAAGTTAGCCGCGCTCTACCCACTCGCGGACAGCCGTCTTTTTCCCTTCGCATTGTCTGCGGCATTAGCATTCTTACATCATGGCTTGAACTGTCTGGATTGTAGCCGTATATACAGCCACCTTTCCGGGATATCATGGAGCATATAAACGGCAGTTGCATGCGTGCCCGGTGGAATAATTGTTGTACAAGACACAGCGCGTCGCGACGCGCTTTCCTCTGACCGCCCGTCACGTCTCTGCAACTGCTCATCGCCGTGGACCAGCATTTGCACTCATGGCAGATATCATCTCCTCATACACCCCCGGTCAGCTCCTCTCAACGCTGGCGGCTACATCCATTTCCGACGATCTGAAACTACTGCACTCGCGCGTCCGCATCTCGCTCCCCACCGACATCCGCGCGCGCTCCCCAGCATACCTCACCCTGGCCGAGCTGACCGAGATCCTCTCCTACAAGCTCGCCATCGGAGTCAACCGGCCTTTCCTCAAGGGCATGCTGAAGAAGAACTCGGACGCGTCTGTGCGTGCCGTCTCGACGCGTGCGTTTGCCGTGGCTGGGCTGGACGGCGTGGACACGCGCTGGGAGGACCTCAAGAGCGCTCTTGACATTATCTTCGAGCTCACCGGGGTGGGGCCCGCGCTCGGCACGCTCGTCTTCTCACTGCTCTATCCGAAGGGCGTACCATTCTTCTCGGACGAAACGGCGGTGGAGCTGCTCAAGCCGACTGGGGGAAGGCACGGGCTGAAGTACTCAGTGAAGGAGTATAAGCTGATGTGGGACGAACTGGGCGCGTTGGTGGAGAAGATTAACGCGCGAGGGGAGGAGGGGTCGGGGCGGGTCGGCAGGGGAGATGTGGAGAGGGCGATCTGGACTTTGGTGCGCCACAGCGCTGTAGATGTTGAAGGAGAGAGCCAGGGCGCGAAGGCCACGAAGAGCGCCAAGCGGAAGGCAAAGGACGAGGACGAACCCATCGAAGCGCCGCCGAAGGTTGCGAAGAGAACTCGATCCAGCAGGAAGACATGACCGCCGTGCATCAGTTGCGCCTCTTGTATGCCGTCCTCAGTCGGCAAGCGACTCGAACGGGTATTCGAAGACGGGTAGAGGCGGCCAAAGGCCGCTCACGTCTGTCCCGACCACAGCTGGTTTCCCACGAGTGTCTTGCTCGGTCATCGCAAAGTTGTCGATCTTTTCAGAGTGCGGAGCGGCTGGATGATACATAGCTACCCTGCGGCATGGAGCATACCAACCAGGGGGCATCTCTCCATGCACGTATATGCGCGAATACTCGACAGGTATATCCGTCGGCCGTATCATGTATTGGATACATATATACTGTAAAAGACATATCGTACATCTGGCCACCAGCGCCCCAAACCTCATGCCCATCCCTACAGCGCACACACCAGCCCGAACAGCGCAATCTCCACAGTTCCCACAATGACCGTCACGAGCACGACGCTCCATCCCGCGGTCTTGAACTCTCTCCCCCACACCCTCTCTTTCTTCCCTCCCTGCCCTTGTCCAACCTGCGTCCCATCTACAGCAGAAGGGGCAGAAGGGGCAGACGTCCCAGCCTCCCGCTCGATCGCCGCTGGTGTGCGCCCCGGGCTGGGCGGCTCGCTCGGGTCGCTCAGATCGCGGAACTGGTCTGCAAAGTCGTGTCGCGCGTGCCGGCGGCGTTGGAACTGGACGAGCAGGAGGAGGAGGGAGAGGATCACGTAGAGGAGACCGACTGCAGTTCGGGTCAGCATGTATCCCTCGCAGGTACTTGTCGGATGGAAGAAGAGGAAGGGACGGGAAATACGCACTGCGATAGAACCTCCGATCAAAGAGCTTCAGCACCAGCACGCTATACCCCAAGCTGGCGAGGGCCGTGCGCGAGTAAGCGCCCTCGAAGGTCCGCAGTCGTGCGCGTATCTCGACTTGCTCCGGGATGTCGTGCGCGATGAAGGAGGCGCGTCGGTGGGAGTGGTAGGTGTGCTGCGGGCGGCGATGGGGTTGGTTGTCGCCGGGGAGAGATGGGGAGCGGGAGAAGGAGGTGGACATCGGGCTGCCGTGATGGGAGGTGTGACAGAGTGTGGGTGTCTTTGGCAGGGGGGAAGGCGTCAAGCGACTATGCAAGAGGAAGGCCGGTTCAGAAGATAGTGAGCAGTTATGATCCACGGGTAGGAGACGACCCCGACTGACGACTCGATGCCGTGACCCGCGCACTCACCCGGGCCTTCGGCCACAAGGTGTCGGTCACTGAATGATCATGACAACGCTTCGACTCTCGCGCAGGCTGAAATATAGTCAAAGACCTGCATCAATTGCACTCATACAAGCCCAGCAAGACCTTTAGAGCCAAGGTGTTTCGAGCAAACCAGTTCCTATACATCGTGAAATGGACGCGGCAGAAGCGCGCATGAGTAGTGCAATTTTGATGCCCCAAGGTCTATCTATACCCGGCAATTACATCCTCTACTATAGTATGCAAAGGGTTAACTTAGCACTAAATGCGGTCTGCACATCTCGCATCCACAGCGACCTGCACAAGACGCTTTTACCCAGATACAGCACCCAAGTCGCGCTGTGACACGAAAAAGTGCACACCGAAAGGCCAATTTCGGGTTCACCGCATGTGTTTCCCCTTCGGCCGCTGCTGCCTTCCCTCCTGCTTGATACCCGCCCTGTTGGCCTTGATCGCCGCTTGATCCTTCGCCAATCTCTCCCTCTCCAACAGATGAACCTGCTGATGCGCTTCTGCGGGTGCGCTCGCGTGCTTCTTTTCGTTCTTCGCATGCTGTTGCGCAAGCCGCTGCGACTCGGCGTGGTCGATCCACTTGATCGGCTGGTGGGAGGCACGTCGCTGCTCGCGTGCCATTTGCTGCGCATATCGTTCGGTAGCCGCATCGATGCCGATCTTTGCGCGATTGTCCATCCAGCCCTTGAACTTGGCCGGCGCCTCGCGCCACTTCCAGGGCGTCGTCGCAAGCTCTTCCTCCTTTACGATCCGGTCGGGAATCTCGAAGTAGTTTCGCACAGGCCGCAGGGACAACACGAAAGACTGGATGAGGAGGAGGATGTTGTTCGTGAGGAAGTAGAGGCATACAGCCTGCGGCTGCGTGAGGGTGACGAAGCAGAAGAGGATCACCATTCCCGAGGCGATGCTGCGCATATTCTGCATCTGCATGGTCGTGGGCCCGCCTATGTCACCTCCATACTGCAAATCCATGTCAGTGAGGCGCAGAGAAGCGGCGGAAGGAGGCGTACCTTGGCATTGACCCACATCGCGGCGGTGGCGATCATGGGCAGTCCCCACATAGCGTCTACGCCTATCCAAGTCCAAGGTGCCCACCAGACGATGTTGGACCCGAAGATATGCGCTTCAACCGTAAGGTCCTTAAACCAAAGCGTGCCGCCCTCGAGCAGCTGCGGCACCGGCTTGAGCGCCATGCTCCTGAAACCGAAGAAGCAGGCGATGCTGGTAAGCGCCTGGGCGACAGGATACATGAACGACCGCGAGAGTTTAACATCGTGTTGCCGCATGAGGAGGCCAAGCGAGCGCTGCTCAAAGTTGGCGGCAATTTGGTCGCCTTTCGTGAGCTGGGCCTTGATGCGTGTTTGGATCTCCTTCATCTCGGGACTGATATTGGCGAGTTTGGCGCCGTTCACCATAGACGGGATGACGAGCGGAAGAAGAGCGAACCGTAGCAAGACAGTGAGCAGGATGATACTGCCCCACAGCGGGAGGCCCGTAGTCGCGGCGACTATCTCGAAGGCTTCACGCGCCCAGGAAGCAGGCGTCCAGCCCATCCCCAAATCGAGCGCAGAGAGGTCACCAAAGTGCATCACAGGCCAAGAGGCTGTTTGGAGTGCTTCAGCGGGGATGTCCGGGATGGACTCCAGCGCTTCGGGAGGGATGTCTGGCAAAGATGGTGGTGCTTCGGTCACGGGGGATGGAGGGGGCGGTGAGGCGGCGACAGTGTCGACAGGAGGTGGAGGAGGTGACGCGGCGGCAGTGGGAGCGGCTTCTTGAATTGGGGGAGGATTAGGTGGGAGCTCCGGTGAAGGAGGTAAAGGGGCAGGGGCCGGGGAGGGTGAGAACGGCCAGAGGGAGAACGCCCTCGTCCCTCCGACAGATCGTAAGGATTGGCGGGGCGCATAGGGACTGCGTGGTACGTGCGCGTGAGAGAGAGAAGGCTGCGGTAAGTCAGTGATAGTTATTCATGGCAGCATGAGACGGTGCGTACGGGCGCTCGGGCAAGATGCAACGAGCGTGCTTGTATGCTGGTGCGTGGCAGAGAAACTGACGGGCGGAGCGCACGCGCGCACGCGGCGCGTAGAGAGATCATCTCCTCTTCAGCCTGCTTCTCCTATGCCAGCGGCTTGGGATGGAGGGAGCGCGGAGCCGGTATGCACAGATGATGCGCGAGCGTGGTTGGACGGCGAGCAAGAGGCAGAAGACGACGGGAAGAGGACGATGCCGACGCGCTGCGAACTGATGGTCCAAAAATGTGCGGCCGGCGCGGTCGGTCGGCGATAAGCGGAAGCAGATGTGTCGGAGATATTCATAGGACGTCGTGCCACTGGCAGGGCGTCTCATGCAGGCTTTGTCTCTGAACTGGTCAACATGACTGCACTAGGAGACCCAGAGAGGCGGAGGTGTTTGTCGTGCGGTGCACAATGCGTACCATGCTGCCAGTATGATCAGAAGTGTATTGACACATTCCTTGTCGTATGGCAGGCGATTGAAATGCGACGGTTCTCATCCCGCTTGTGGTCGCTGTCAGCAGGAGCACCGTGTTGTTCGTGAAGCCTATGCAGCTTTTGACATCTGATTGATTCTTGTTGAAGTGTTCCTACGACTGGAGTGTACCAGGAGTGTTCAGCTTATTTCTCCCAGGCGCCAATCTGAATGACAAGATCTCCCTCGATATGCGCGCTTATCACGCGAATGAAGGCGCATTCGGAAGAGTGTATCACACACAAATGACTACAGGCGAGCTAGTTGCCGTGAAGGTCTTCTTTGAGAATAAGTGGGTGCGTGGGAGAGCCTTGGAGGCAAGCATTTGAGGAAGTCCTGTCGCATCCACATTGATGTTGCTTCAGCTATCGGTCCGTGAGGCTTGGACGTGGCAGTCTCTCGACCATCCCAACATCATTCCTTTCTTGGGGATTGCAGATTACATGACTGTCTGTCCCGGAGCACTACCGCAGCTATGTCTGGTTTCGCCCTGGATGGAGGCCGGAAATGTCATGGAATACATCGCGCTGCATCCAGTCGTGAATCGCCTCCCATTTGTACGCTGGCAACCGGCCACCGTTATGTTACCCGTGCTCACGGAAGAGATGTAGCTGCTCGACATTGTCAATGGTGTGGAGTACCTTCACAACTTCCCGTCTGGCCCTATCATTCATGGGGATCTTAAAGGTGTCAGTCCACACTCGAGTTTGCTCAGAAACGCATTGACTCAACTGGCTTAGAACAATATTCTCGTTGATACCAGCGGAGAACGACCAGTGGCACGCATTTGTGACTTCGGTTTGGCACAAGTACTGGAGTCTACAATGAAAGACGGATTGTCGACGACCAGCACCGCATTCGACGGAAATGCGCGCTGGATGGCTCCCGAGCGACTTGTCCCTGAACGCTATGGGCTTGGACAGCTTGAATCCAAGTCTGTGAAGAGCGATGTGTTTGAGATGATGCGCACGTTCTCACAGGTGCACATACTAATCCGAATGCTTAGGTCACATTCTAACGCGCCGAGGGTAGATCTTGACAGGCAAACCGCCGTTCTTCGACAAATCCGATCTGGCGGCTGCTATAGCAGTCATGCAGGGGTTGTTTCCGGAGCATCCGTCAATCTATTGTCACGGCTTAGACAACGACCGGGTGAACTTGATGCGGCAAGCATGGTCAACGAATCGAGAGAAACGACCGTCTCTGACAGATATCCGGCGAGACATTGAACAGAGCTTGTTCCTCGACAAATTTCTCGTGCGTCCTCCTTTTAAACTATCAGACGCTTAGAGACCACTTTGTGCAGGACACACCGTCGTCTTCCTTCATCTTGGATCCAATTTTGGAGAACTCGATCTCTTTCAGCACATTGGCCTACGAGAAGGCTCGGCTACCTCCTACCCTGGTCATTGGGCCGTACACAATGCCTATGCTGTCCAACGTTTGGCCTGCTTTTGTGCTGGATGACATAGGAATCAAGGCGATCGATTTTCCCATTCGATATGGCGATGTGGTGATGGAACAGCTCAAGCATCTCCTTGCCGGAAGACCGTTGCTGAATCGTCTGGAGATCCACGCACCCCCTGAATCAACGTTCTTGAGCCTTAATTCCCTCCAGATAATTCCAGTTTTTTAACTGGTGCAGAGATTTATACCGAATCTCGCCACCCTAGTCGTCAAAGGGATACCGATGAGTATTGGGCGACTGTCAGCATGGCCTCTCCGCAACCTGGAGATCGGAATACCCCGGGAGGTGGACTTGTCTCGTACTTGGCGCTTTACGGATTGGTGCGAAGTTCTGGAAAGCTTGCCAGCGCTGGAGCGACTTGTGATCGAAGACATGGACGAGGAAGAGGAAAGTTGGCGGGAAGCATACTCAGCGCTCGCTGGAGGCAGAAGGATTTCCACGGTCTTGCGAGGACTGCGAACGAAATTGATAACTCTGCCAGCTCTTCGTGTGCTCCGTCTCAAAACGGGAACATCTTATATGGCTGTGACTTTTCTGACTCTCTTGTCTTCCACGAATCTCACTGACATGTCCTTATCAATCCCTCACATGTCCTTATTAATCCCTCCCAATGGACCGAACTTCGACACCCGGGTCCGATACCGTCATGTGCTCCAAGTGGTCTCGACCTACTGGCCAAAGCTTACTGTACTTCGACTACTGGAGAGGGCTGATAGTTTGAAGGTACACTTCTACTATTTGCTCCAACCATTTTCTTGCCTGGAGGTTCTGGAATGGAATGAAGCCGACTGCATGCAGATCATGCTATGGAATGGGGGCGTTGAGCAAGCAAAGCTACTTCCCAAGCTGCGCACAGTGAGGCTTCACTGTGACCATCCTGTCTCCACCAAGTACGGCGATCGAGTTGGACATGTGAACGGCAACCTTGTCGACCTTGTTCGGAAACGGGCCTTGGCAGGTGTTCCTCTGCATCGAGTCCTGATAGACCAAGATCATATCGTCAGCATTATGATGAAATTACCGGCCCTGACGAGCGCACCGATCGAGCTGGGATGGTTCACGCCATGCAATGGCTTTCAGGGACTCAAGGAGGATCTCGAGCCCGAATGGGGGCTTTTCCCTGGGAAGGAATGGGACGACGACGAGTACAGTGCATTTTTGCTGTCGGAGTCAAATAACCCCTGATGCGGAGGGGACGAAGCTTGCTCAATACGATGTATTTGGGATTGACATAAAGAGAAAGGTCGGAGCTGTTATCTGGGCCTGTGTATGATACTAGTTGTTCAAAGAAGAATAGGGGAGTATGTGGTGAGCTAAATCGCAACTAAGTGGAAATCCCGTAATCCAGGGTGCAAAACTCACTGTGAGCCATTCATGGAAACCTTCTTTAGGCGGGCAAAACGGCCGGAAGTGTTGCTTCTCACTTGCTCAGCCTATAGTCGATATTGTGTCCTACGGGTATGCCATATAACCGAAATAATCCGCCTTGTAGTGGTTTGTGCGCTCGAGAGGAAGTCACAGGCGGATGGGACTGCATATCCATGTCCGGTTCCAGCCCTCGCTCAAGACTACGTTCCGACGACTCGCCTGGTCAGTTTCCCTGTCCAAGATGAGGCGCCATCACGAGACCTCCTCAAATTCCAACTCTCACACAACGATACACTGTATGTGTAACTAAAGCTGCGTACATATGGTGCAAACCCCTGTTGGAATACCCTTGAGCTACCCGCCGTACGCGTCCCCCACCGGCTTCCCATCATCGATCAGGACGTACTCCTCCCCCCAACCGATCTGGAACTGGCCCGGCTGCGCGTAGTTGAGGCTGTCTTCCCTCAGTTTGCCGAGGTTTTCAGGATCGACCAGGAACGCCTTGAAGGATGCCATGTCCGGGAATGTGATGTTAGTCACAGCGTCGTACGCGATCAGCGGTGCTTTCCCGCCAAGCGCTTCCTGCAGCTCCGCCTTCGCAGCCGCACTCATGTATTGCTATACACACGACAATCAGTACATTGTCGGTGCGACCTCAAGAACCATACGCACCTGCGTATACGAGATGATACCATGTCGCTTCATCATCTCCAGACCCATGGGCGCGTGGATGTTCAAATAGTGATGTTTGAACTCCTCATCTGAGAGGCCTTCTTTCTTCGTCAACAGAAATGTTGCACGGACACCGCGACGTACTCCCATGATGGCGGTTAACAGCAACGCTGGAGGCGTAGTCGGATATTGGCGGCAGGCGTTGGGTTACATTTCCCCCTATGAGAGGCTATAAGTTTACGCGTCTGCTGAGCGCCTGATCATTTCAAGCATGTCGTCTGGTGCACAATCCAGGAGCGGAAATGGAACTGATAATACATGAAATGGATAGCATGGTGCTCGACACCTTCAGCTACCTTCATCACGAAGTGATGTCATAACATGCCCTATCTCCCCTAATCCCGGCCGCTGAGCTCGATTGGTACTCCAAGCACGCAGCATAAGCTCCCACAGTTGGTCGTCAAGCTCCATTGTTCCTTCCCTGGGCCGTTCAGGAGGTTGTTCCTGCATTGCCAGCCGCAGGACACTTCTGTCCGAGGATATGTTGCAGTATGGGGCCTTTCCTGTCAGAACCTTGTAATATGCATAATCAGGTACGAGGATAGATAAGCGTTAAATGGCCGAACCTCTAGGAACGTCCGCATAAGCTCGAAGACGTCGCTCGAAAAGGTGTCGATATCGCGGTCCTCCTCTAGCCCGTATTTCCATGGGAAGAGTCGTTCGTACGCGAGCCAGCGAGGATTCCCAAGCGCCGGATGATAGGACGCGCGGCTGTCGTATTCCTCCGTAAAACGTTGAACCAGGCGCTTCTGTCCAAAGTCTGTGATCAAAGCTCTTGGTTGACCACTGGAAGCGTCCACCAGCACGTTGCTCTGTAGCGGCATTAGCGAGTGCATCGTCTCAAAGGCCGAGGCAGGATTGTGCGCACTCCCTTCAGACCACCGTGAATAACGGGTGGGTCTTGCTTGTGCAGATATTTCAAGCCCTCGAGGACATCTGAGAGCTGAGCTACATTCAGCATCGTGCGATGGGCGGGCTGCAGACTGCTCACCAGGGACATCTTATTGGTGCTCGCGTGATTCGAGATATAAGACATGATATCGCCATCCGACATCCAAGGCGAGACCAGACAGAGTTGGTGTCCACATCCAAGGCTTATTTTCGCATAGTCGGCTACGCCTAGAAAGGGAACGATATTGGGGTGATGCAACTTCGACCATGTCCATGCCGCCGTCAGGCTCAACTGGACGTGCATTAGTACGAGTTCGGCAGGACAGTGCAATCCATCATACCGAAACCGACTGATCGTCCGCAGATAGGTCTCGGAACATGACCTTCACCGCAACGCATCCGCCTTCTTTCAATTCGCCTTTATAGAGGGATCCATAACCGGCTTTGACGAGTTGACCATGACGAAATTGTAATATGCCGTCATTCAAGTTCGCCGACGCCGGCAGAACATCGCCCAGATCGTTGTAGTACACGTCCTCCGAATATTGACACTTGAAGCGACGACAGGTTAGCGCCGGCGTTATGAATCAGCATAGGGGACGGTACCGCGTTCAACCGTTGAGCCACGCAGCGTTGGCAAATGGGCAAGCTCGAATCACAGACAATCCCCCTGTGCAGTGTGCTCACTCAATGCTGACCAGTCTACATATGTCTGGTTTGGTACCTGACGGCACAATTCAAGCACATTTCTGTTGTTCGCATCATTTTGGCGTGTGCCGTTCGCTGTGTGAGGCGGGCGGAGAGAAGAGAGCTAAACGCCTTAGCGCGCGCGTGTCATAAAGTCTGGGATCGTCCGTGGGTGGTCCGCAACGATGGCCCATCATCGGTGCCCGTGACTCGTCGCGACTCAGGGTTGCCCAGGGCTCAGACTTCGTTCTCTCCTTCACGACTTGAATATCTGCTTCACTGGACCATTGTATCATTACACATAATATGCTGCGTGTTCGCTTCATATAGACTTTCCCATCATCTCCTCTAGACTCTGTATCCTTAAATGCCGCCCCAACAGCGTAAACACATCGTGAAATCCGGCAACGCCGGGAACAGCAGCAAGGGCAGCACGACGCCTACCAAGGCACCCGAGCCCGCAAAACCGTCCGATGCGCCGCCACCCCTATTCCCACCGGGAGTGAAGACGCCGTTAGCGCTCCTGTATGAGAGGTGATCACATCTGTCCCATTGTACTAGGGTTTGGGTTGAGGGCAGCGAAGGTAGATGTCAAAAGAATGGATGGGAGAAACCATTTGTTGACCCTGTGCGTCTCCAGCGCTCACACCCCGTGTGCGTACACTAAGCTACCAAGTAGAAACAAAACAAGAAGGGCACGTTTGACTGTTTCATTACTCTACGCAAGCGAAACACGAAAGCGCCGGGTGGGATGGATACCGTGGTGCTACATCCCATCCCTGCGCTGGAGTTGAAGACGGCGCAGGAGGCGAAGCACTGGGGTGCGACCTACGCGCTTCACCGCGTATGTTCCAATCATACGCGTCAACTATCCGTACTGATGTATGCGTATAGTTTTCCAAAGACCGTGTGTACATGTTCTTGCCACAAGGGCCGCGCGACTACTGGAACAAGCTGCAAGCGTGGCGTGAGCAGCACGGGTCCGAAGCCCATCAAGAGTGGATGTGGTCCGCTGACCCATTCGCGGCGCAGAAAGAGGTCGAGCAGCGGCAGGCGGTGGCGGAGAAGAAGCACCCCGAGAGGGCGAAGGTCGAGCAGCAGGTCGCAGCCCTGCCGATGATCGGAGATGCGAGTGCCAAGCCGAGGGGCAAAGGCTGGAGAGAATGGGAGGAGGCTGTCGAGGTGCGGATGGCACCTGATCTGAGAGTTATGGTCGAGAGCGCAATCAAGTCGGTGCGCATTCTAGTACGATGCCAGTGGCGTATCTGCTTACCTTGAGGCAGATGGCGGACCAGTACCCCGACTTACTGGCCAATACCGAAGACCCTTCCAGCGCCAACACGCCGGCCAACAGCATCCTCTCTGAGCAGCTCCTAACTCTCGGGTTCCCTGTATCTCTCATCCCCGCCGCGGTGTCATCACGCAACGCGACTCTGTCGACCGCGCTCACGTACCTGCTCTTGCATACTCCGGAACCTCTTCTTCCACCTGCCTTCAAGGCCACTGCCTCGTCTGCGCCGTTCATCACTGCTGCACACTCTCATTCGGGCGAAGGCGATCTGCAGCGGCGATGGGCGGGTGATCGGCTTGTGGAGATCGGCTGGCCACGCGCTGGTATCGAAGTGCTGGAGAAGGGCCTGGAGGGTGTTCGATGGGACGGGACGGTTGCCAGCGGTCTGGAAGTACTCAACGCTCGTCTCTGCGAAACCTTAGTGGAAGAGACGGAGGGCACGCCTGACGAGCAAGCGAAAGAGGAGGAGTTGGCGGTGCTGGAGTCGATGCACCCCAACTTGATCCACAACGACGAGGGAACTGAGTACGCTGTCCCGATCCCGGATTCTCCTCTCCAGCTTCACGTGCTCCTGTCACAAGGTCACCCGTATCCATCAGAAGGCAACACGCGCCTGCCTCCATTCTATATCGCCGTCGACCCTGCCGAGACCACACAGCTCACGGCATGGGACCGTCTGGGGCTCATGCAGAAGCTCTGTCTCACTGCGCGATCCGAATGGAACGAGTTCCTTCAGGACGGACAAGGCATAGTCAGCTTGATGGCCGACTGGCTCGAGGCGAATTGGGAAGAGGAGGTCAAGACCACCGATCCTGGAGCGTTGGTCGAGGTGCTGCTGCCGGAACCCGCCCTACTCATTCCTCCCAGACGTGCACCCAAACTTGCACAACCAGCGATGGACAAGCGACCTGCACGAGGCACAAGAGCCAGGAAGCTCGATGACTCGAAGGAGCGAGCCCTCTTCGCCAAATTACGGAAGGAGAAGGAGTATTTGGAGATGGAGGCGCAAAGAAAGAAGCTGCCTGCATTCTCCATGCAGCAGCAGATAGTTGATGTGATCGGCAAGAACAACGTTACTGTCATCGTCGGCGAGACCGGCTGTGGGAAAACCACACAGCGTACGTACTAACTCCCTTGCCTTCGACCATCTTCTCACAATCTAGTAGTGCCTCAGTTCATCCTTGACGCGGCGCTACTGTCAAGTGCACCGTCGGTCGAACCAATATCCATTCTTATCACTCAGCCGCGTCGATTATCAGCTCTTGGCGTTGCTGGTCGCGTTGCTAATGAGCGATGTGAGACTCGACCTGGCGTGGGCACAGTTGGATACGCGATCCGCGGCGAGAGCAGGTCGAGCGATCGTACTCGGCTCCTCTTCGTGACGACCGGAGTAGCTCTTCGGATGTTAACGAATGAGGATGGTCTGAAGGGATTCACGCACGTTATTGTTGATGAAGTGCGTCATTGACTCTCCCGCAACACTACTGTTATTAATGCTCACCATAGGTGCATGAACGGTCTGTGGACTCTGATTTCCTGCTGCTAGAGCTCAGAGAGATGTTGCGCCGAGGCGCGGACATCAAGGTCGTTCTCATGTCTGCGACCATCAACCAGGAAGTGTTCGTCAAATATTTCGATAATGCTCCTGTCATCACTATACCCGGCTACACCCACCCTGTTGCGGATCAGTGCGCATACGCAATGCACTGCTAGAAATCTGACTGACCGATGACTAGCTACCTTGAGGATATTATACCTCACATTTCATACCGACCTCCATTTGTTAAGCCAAGAAGCAAGCAATCCGACGAACAGCTACAGGCGTATCGCAAACCGTACGCCGAGATGGGATTGAGTGAAGATCAGATCAGAGCAATTGAGAGTATATCACGGACAGATCGAATAGATTATCAGGTGCGCGTGCTCACAATTGCGATACACGGTTCAAGCTGATGTACATGATAGCTTGTGGCGGCCGTTGTCGGACACATTGTTCGAACCTCCCCCGACGAAGGCGCCATTCTCATCTTCATGCCTGGTGTGGCCGAAATCAAGCAATGCATGAGCTCCCTCAGTGCCATGCGACCTGCCTTGATTCTTCCCCTTCATGCGAACCTCAGTCCGGCTGAACAGAAGCTCGTCTTCCCTCCTCCACCAAAGGGACAGCGCAAGATCATCGTAGCAACCAATGTTGCAGAAACGTCTATCACAATCCCTGACATCGTGCATGTGGTGGACGCCGGACGCGTCAAGGAGAACGAGTACGACCCAGAGTCGGGCTTGTCTCGCCTGGTGGAGAGCTGGGTGCCGAGGGCAGGTGCCAAACAGCGCAGGGGTCGTGCGGGTCGAACGCAGAAGGGCGACTGTTGGAAGATCTACACTCGACGGATGGAATCAGACTACATGCCGAGCTTCTCCGTACCTGAAATGCTGAGAGTGCCGCTTGAGCGCCTCACGTTACAGGTGAAGGTGACGAAAGAGGATGTAGATGCGAAGGTATACATAACTTCACATGTTGATGACCTCACTGACCCGGCCATGCTCTAGACGTTCCTGCTGAAAGCAATCAGCCCACCCAAGATCTCGGCTCTGGATCAAGCTTGGGTGGTATTGCGCGAGCTTGGGGCGATTGACGCCAGTGACGGTTTGACTGCTTTGGGACGCCATCTAGTACGTCCATATTGATCTGCATCTGGTCAAACTAATCCGGGGTTGCAGGCACTACTGCCCATGGACTTACGCCTGGCGAAGGTAAATGCATCGCGGCTACCGACGTAGTGCTTGCTCACTGTCTGACCATGTAGATGCTCATCCTTGCCACGATCTTCCGCTGTCTAGACCCGATCCTGACCGTCGTTGCCTGTCTCTCTTCTAAGCCCCTGTTCAACAACCCGATGGAGCAGCGTGAGGAAGCCAAGCTGTATGCGTCTTAAACAAACTGCTTCTTCGACACTGTGTTGACTGGATATCTAGCGCCCGGAGTCGGTTCGTAGCTGCCAACAGCGACTTGCTGACGGACGCCAACGCATTTGCGAAGTGTCGGGATCAAGGGAAGAGCCAGAGTCAGATACGCTCGTTCTGCGAAGCGGTACGCATGTCATTTTCATGTCACCGTGCTATATCCTCATCTAAAATAGTCCTTTATGTCACCTTCCACCGTGCGGGACATCACTTCCCTGCGGCAAGACTTCCACTCGACCCTCTCCGACATCGGCTTTGTGCCCTTCTCCTCATCTCCGACGGACGAGTTCCTGAACGTCAACTCCCATAACCAGAACTTGCTGAAGGCGATCATCCTTGGCGGGCTCTGGTCGCGCGTCGCACGCATCGCCCTTCCCAAAGCGCAGTTCGAGCGCGTGGCGGGCGGGACAATCCAGAAGGACCACACGGCACGGGAGCTCAAGTTTTTTGACAACCGCGGGAGCCGCGTCTTCCTCCACCCGCAGTCGGCCCTCTTCGCGGCTATGGCGTTCCGCACACCGTATGTGGCGTACTTCTCGAAGGCCCAGACGAGCAAGGTCTTCCTAAGAGATGCGACAGAGGTGCCGCTTTATGGGATACTGCTGTTTGGGGGGACGGTGCTGAATGACCCGATCCATGGTGGACTGAGCGTCGACCGGTGGATCAAGATGAAGGCGTGGACGCGTATCGGCGTCTTAGTGAACCAGCTGAGGCGCGTCCTCTCCCTACTTCTGCTACGCAAACACTGACATCATCCACAGACGCTGCCTGGACGGCATCCTCGCAAAGACGATAGAGGACGCGACGCTGCCAGACCTGTCTGCAGACCCGGTATGCCAGGCCATGCTCTCGCTTCTAGAGCGGGACGGGTTAGGCGCAGATAGCATTTAGATAGCAGCAAATCCGGCGCTAGCAAGTTATCCTTCACATTACCGTATCGCGGGCGCAATCGGGCCACAAGCGAGAGTCATATGTTCCCCATCTTACTATTCTTGGGTGACCCACCCGTCGTCAAGCCCTGTGAGCTGAGTTGGAACAGCTGGAGCTGTGGCGCGCCTTGGCGTTTGAATTGACGCCCGGGAATGCGGCTGCTCTCTTTGACTCCGCCAGCCTCTGTCTAACGGCGCTAAAACCTGAACCCTGAACGTGTTCTCACGCGCACGGACCGCGTCTTACCGTCTCACGGACCCTTGGCAGGGTCCGCCTTCTGCAGAAACAGACACCATGAGCCTATGACCTCCCCGCTGTCTAGCGCCTGATGGGGCGTGCCAGGCACTTATCTACCCTCCGTCCGGGGGCTCAGGGCGCTCCTCCTCAACGCCCTCGCCCTTACTCTCGCCAACATTCCAACCCAGTCCGTCCAGCGCCTATAGTCTAAGGAGATGGCTCAGGAAGGGAACGTCACCCAGCAGCCCAAGGCGGTCGAGGAGATGAGCATGGACCCGCTGCGTCTGCGTGGAGGTGCGTCCTCTTTTCCGCATTAGTGCAGAGTGAGAGCACGATAGCTGACCTGAGAGCAGGCATCGCACTCGACTACAACCGCAACTGGATCTCGTACTCGTTCGGGACCTACAACTGCCAGGTCGGGCCCTTCCAGTGCGACACCTCGGGCGGGCAGAACCCCTGTGGCATCGCCTGCTGCGTATGCACCACGCGTGCGTCTCTCTTTCTCCTCTGATACGGGTGATGCTGATGGCGTCATTAGCGTGCAACTGCTGTATCGGAGGCATCTGGGGCTTGTTGACATGCGGGAAAGGCTGCTGAGCTGCCTCACGGCCACTCGGACAACTTTGCGTTTATTATCTGCCTTCGCTGATCGGGAAATTGGCTTGTCATTGCTTTCATCTTGGTTCTCTTCGTATGTTCCTACTTCCTACGCGTCTTTAGTAATCCTTGATACCCTTATCCCTCCATTTGCCCTGATGTGAGCGTACGGGAGGTGTCACGCACTTGGAGCGGCCGACCGATTGAAGCCGCGAGCTTAATACCAGACTCTCCTCGCACTCTCCTCACTCCCTGCCAGCCGATCCTGGTGGAAACCTCAGTGATCGGACAGCCCAGCAAACAGTGACGGTTTCGAGCTGCTTATTGGGCTTGCGGTGCTCCACGGACGCACGAATGGGATAGTCGACAGAACATATCACTTGCCCCGCTATGCTCTGGGTGTTGCTGAACAAGAGATGCGACGGCCCGGGATTCGAGATGGTAAAGATTTGGATCGGCATCCGGTCGCTGGCCAACAACGCCACCCTACCCGATAACGACGTGTCGCGTCACGCACCGGCCAAAGCTTTCCCTCCACCTTCGTCCTGACGGTTCAACTTGAAGCTCTTGCCGTTTATCCTTACTATTCTAGTCCAGTATATGCGCCTCAACGGATCTTGAACTGAAAACTTGTTTTGCGGTCAGCAGCGCCCTGAACGCGGAGCGAGCGGCCGGGTTTACAATCATGATGGCGGTTCGGCACTATTAAGAAGATGTAGGAACTCCTTTCCTTCTCGTTAGATGTTGCTGTGTTGATTACGAATAGGTGTGAAGCCTTCAATCCCACCCTGAAGTGTTCATATCGCACGAAGTGTGCCTGCGGTCTGGTATTCTTAACCAATTACCGAGATTCAACCTGTTGCAGGAGTAAAGTTACGTCGCAAGCACAGCATGGTGCAGCCGGGTTTGGAATAGGCGCCGACGATGATACGCTGTCAGTGGACCCTTGAGCATTGACGGGAAGCTCGGCGCCAAATATCCAATCCTTCAACCCGCCCATCTTGCATGTCAGACTCTGTACCCAAGAGTTGTCTACTGTGCGCGGCAAGGTAGGATTTGTAGGTTGAGGTCTGTGACACCTTTTCTGATTGTTGATCTAGACGACTGCGCTGCGATGAAGACCGTCCCGAATGTTCAAGATGCGAGCAAGAGGGTTGGAACGTAAGATCCAGCGTTCAACATATGTGATGACGACCACTCAATTGGAGATCTGGTTTCTAGTGCTCATATAATTGGGTTCTGGGAGACGATATATTCGCGCTTTTCCCTAAAAGCGCTAATCTAGATAAGAAAGTTACTCTGCAACTACACGCCCGTCAAGAGGGAAATGGCTCTTTTGGACGCGTTTACAAAACATCGACGAAGACAGGCCAACTTGTCGCCGTGAAGGTGTTGTTTGAGAATAAATGGCTGCCAGCAAGAGCTCTAGAGGTATGTGACCCTCGATCTGCATCAGATATGCCATATATTGACTATCGCAGCTGGCCGTCCGAGAAGCCTGGACCTGGTCAAAATTGGATCATCCCAACATCGTTCCCTTTCTGGGAATTGCCAACTATCAGAAGATTTGTCGTGGTGGACTTCCCCAGCTTTGCATGATCTCCCCGTGGATGAGTATGGGCAACATCATGGAATACACATTGCGGAACCCTTCGCTCAAAAGACTCCCGCTGGTGCGTGCTCTACTCTTGTTCCAGCCGCGCAAGTTGATGTCGGCAAACAGCTGAGAGATTTAGCGAACGGCCTCAACTATCTCCATACTCATCAGCCGTCCTCCATTGTTCACGGAGATATTCGAGGAGTGAGTCGGCCACGTCTGTAGAGATGCATTGCTCTGACCTGTTGTAGAGCAATGTCCTCATCGATTTGCAGGGTAGGGAACACATAGTCGCCCGCCTAACTGATTTTGGCTTGGCAAATGTGGTCGAATCATTAGGGGACCAGGGTGCGTTGACTACGAGCACAACGAGCATGGGAAACATCCGTTGGATGGCATTCGAGCGGATCTTTCCTGAGAAGTACGGCGTGCACACTATTCGTGAAGCCAAAACCGAACAGAGCGACATTTTTGAGCTGATGCGCACATTTTATGAGGTGAGTCGCCGTGGCACCAGTGTGCTCATGCAATTGACACCCCCGGCAAGGTTCTCACCGCGCATGCTCCATTCCATATCATGACCGAAATGTCCGTCTTTGCCGCTGTTCAACTAGGGCAGAATCCTGAGCGGCCCAATCATGACCTACCTGAACTGGACAGCGAGATGTGGCGATTAATGCGCCAAGCATGGTCAGAAAACCGAAACGCCCGTCCTTCCCCCAGCGAGGTACTGGAGTACTTTGAAACGCGCTCATCCTTTCAACAGCTGGTGGGTCACCTTGTGTTCCCTTCTTCCTCGTACTGAAATGGAGTAGGAAGTGGGAGGCAAAATGGATTTGTCATTATTTCGACTCGTGATGGGCAATCCCGCTATGCGCCGACGGCTACTTTCACAGAGTGGCGCGTTCCGTTACATCACGATTGCGGGTGACGAGGAAGACGAAGACGCAGTTTGGACTTTACTGGGACATGTTCCACCGTCGCAATGGGAGAGAGTGAGCGTCACTTCGAGCAGCGACATTGCTATGTCAAGAACTTGGCTTTTGTTAGTGATGGGCACCCCGCCTGGAACGGCCCAGCAATTGCGCCGTCTGGAGCTTCGGCTCGGAAACAGGCAGCATGCAGAAACTATTGACTGGGAGGAGGATGGGTTCGACTCGGACTCGGGAACGATCCCGGCACTCTTGGCGTCGATATTTGCGAGCCGGATATCTTCTGCCGACTCATCGCAGGCCCCTCAGTTAGAGGAGACGAAATTCACAATTTTGGGGGCAACGATTCAAGACTTTGCTCCTTGTTTAGAAGAGCTGTACCTCTCGAACGCCGTGGTCCTGTGGAAGAACTTGGTAGACTGGCCCTTGCGTGAGCTGAAGCTGGACTACGAGGGGGAAACACAACAGCATCTGGCACTATCGCTCCGCGAATGGAGCGCTCTCTGTTGGGCATCTCCCCGCCTCGAGTTTCTGCTTCTCGACGGTGAACCTTTCACCGACGCGAATCAAACTGAAGGGACAACCGATGACGAGAACCTCCACCTTCCGTCACTCAAGCTGCTTTCTTTCGTTTCCATGCATGAAGACATGGCAGGGTACCTCATGGAGAACATTGACGCGCCAGTTCTCGAGTGTCTAATGGTGTCGAAGCTGCGGCAAAGCCATAGACCCTCGCCACATGACACAGACTCGCCGCCGGACACACCTTCCGTACCCTTCCCACTTGGCGAAGCTGTTTTCGGCGGCTTCTTCGGGTGCTTGCTTCAGACACCTAAACTTCGAATGTTGTCCCTCGACGAACCCCTTTGGGTGCGATCGAACGTATTATACCTCCTCATGGTGCTCCCATCTCTAGAGGTACTGGACGCGGCCGTGGAGTCCTTTGAGGACGTCAGGCAGGGAGCACAGGAAACCCACTCGCCTCGCCTAACGGTGCTCCGGACTGGAAACTTCGATCTGGCATACCGCATCGACCGGTGGACCGGACGGCAGTTCTCCGAAGTGTCGTGGTTCCGGCTCGACTATCTCATCGAACACGACCTGCAGGCGGCGTCGACTGAACTGCCGGCAGCATCGATTCTCAAAGCATACGTGAAGTACCTGCCGGACGCGGGTGACGCGCTGTACTACGTTGCCCCGCCTGTCACGGTCGTTGAACACGCTCGTACGGATCGACCCTCCTCGGACGCGCCGGCGTATCCGGGTATCTTCGATGATATCGCAGAGGACATGTTTACCTGGCGACAGCCGATCGAGGAAGATACCGACGTTCAAGATCAGAGTACGCTGCTCGACAACCAACCTGTCCGGACCATTACAAGCCGAAGCTCAGTAGGATCCTCCTAGCGACCTCCCCGGTGTTCTCAGCCTCCCCCTACCCCCTCCGAGAGACCCCTCCCCACTTCGCCCCCACTCCCCCACAGTCTCCCAAGCGGCAGTTCCCACCCCACGCGACCAGCTCGGCACTTAGCCCATCGCGTCACCTTTCGCCGTTCGCCAAGATCCCTCCCAAGATCCTCCCTGTCTCCTAAGCGGCAGTTCCCACCCCACGCGACCAGCTCGGCGCGTAGACTGTCGCATCACCTTGCGCGGTTCGCCGCAACTCGCAGCGTTTCGAACCTTCGTATATGCGCGGGAATAGACGGAGCATTCCAGCGAGGGTCACACTACATATAGAATACATATATTTCACGTGTACACAGAGCACAGACCCAGCCCAGTCAAAACAGCATACAGCAAGAAGACACCTAGCGTATCACGTCCATCCCCCTAACCCACACGCCCACGATCCTCTTTGCGACGCTCTCAAGCGTCTCCATCCTCTCCCTCCCAACCTCCACGAGCACCTGCCTCCTCCTCCCCGCCACGGTGCGCACCAGCCCGACCTTCCTCTGGGAAAAGTTGACACTGAGCTCGCGGAAGGGGATCTTCTCCCCACTGTTGTACGTCGTTCCCACGCTAATCACGCCGGCGCGAAGCGCATACTTCCTGACCAGATCCTCCGTCCTCGCGCGAGGCTGGAGGAGCTCAAAGAGGTCCTTTACCCCCTCGTGCCCCGCTTCCAAGTGGAGCTCCGACTCGTCCCTGAGCACATTCTGCCTTACTTGGAAGGCGATGAACATGTCCAGTACTGCTGTTTCGCGTTGGGCGTCTTCGGCCAGGGCTGGGGTGGAGGGGGCGGAGGTGGAGGGCGTGGTGGAGTAGGCTGCCGCGTAGACGGAGGCGGGGGAGGAGAGGGGGTAGGGGTTGGCGCTGTAGGGAGGGCGGATGTGGGAGACGTACGCGGGGAGGTAGGCGGAGCGCAGGACGTGCATGCATGCTTTCCCCACAATCAGTATGATGTGGGCTGAGCAGGAGTAGTGGGAAGCGCACCGGTATACCAGTTACTCGACACCAATCTCAAGCTGACCGCGAGCCAATACAGCCCCCAGCGATACTCCTCCTCTGAGAGGTTCGGGTCCACGATCGTGTAAATGACCTGGAGGAGGACATGCTGCGGGAGGTCGTTGATGGTCGGTTTGTGCCTGATGATGCTGAATGGGGGTGGGGGCCCGCGTACGGAGGTGGGGGTGGCGGAGTAGGCCGTGTCGGAGGCGAAGGGGTTGGAGGTGGATGGGGTGTCGGCTGGGTCGGGGCAGTCGGAGGAGGAGGAGATGGTGTTGCTGGTGTTACTGGTGGTGGTTGCGGTGGTGGTGGTGGTGAGCGGGGTGAGGGCGGGGATGGGGAGTGGGCGCTGGCCCGCCGCGTGCCGTGTGTAGGGCGGCGGGGGCGGGATGGGCATCTTTACAGGTCCGTCGATTATCATTGCTGGTGCTTGCTGGGTGGGTGCACTATATGCCGTACTCGATGATGTTCTTGTACAGTGACAAGAAGAGGATTACGAGTGTGCCGCGGTGGGAGAGTGCTGCGGAGAAGCGACAATGGATCGTACGAGTGCAGACGCAGACGTTTGTGTATAAAACGGTGTGTGTGATGAGCGCAGTGGGTGGGCGGCTGATAGCGGGCGACTTCGGAGTGTGAGCGTGAGGTGGGCCCTGCGCAGGGCGGTGCGTGCGCCACTCTTGTGTGGGGTACATGAGACGTACCGTACCGTACGTCAGGGGCCGCCAAGGATGAGGAATTTTGATCCCGTAATCCCTGCGACATGCCGACGGACGGCAAGGAACGCCCTCACTGCCCTGCAGCTTGCTGCTGTTGCTACCTCAGAGCAACCTGGATCATAATCCACCGGTTGGCAACTTGTGGATTAAGATCCAGGCCACGCTGGACCATAGCATTCATAACTCATGTGTCTATCCTGCCCTGGCCCTGCAAAGGGGCATTGCTTGGAGACCCCTTCTTGTGCCAGCTTTGGTTGTTTTTGCTTGTGGACCTGCTGAGGGAGGCTCTTGTTAGCCTGAGGTTGAGTGCTGGACATGCTCGACCCAGTCAACCGTGACCCGGAAATAGTTGACTGGGGCTTCTACCCTACCGCGGCACATTCAGCTTGACGCTGGAGGTCTGAGGTCTTGATCCGTTCACGGGAGCGGTCTATCATCTGCTTTGACAATGAACGTACGAGTGAGGACCCGTCGAGCCCAGAAAAACCTCGCTACTCAGTCAAATAGTTACGCCAGCCCTGACTTGTGTCACGGTAGACGTCAAATGATGGCAGGGACTCACCTCTTGAACGGGCCAAAAAAATACGCACCTCATCGATAATACGTCAATGTCTGATATCTCCCTATGGATCTCCGCTCTAAATCCTCCTTCAAAAATATGCCCTGCTCCACCTGCAACTCTTCCTTCAGCCTCTCGACTCCGCGACACGTACAAACCACCCGCATCTCGACGGCCAAGCTTAGAACAGAGTCCCCACCTTGGAACAGGATCAACATGACCGGTTGGAACAGGATCCGCGCTCCCGTATACAAGCCATCACTCGGTAACTCATTCGAGATCATCGAGGCTCCGGACGCGCGCTGCCTTACTTCCGCGAGTCCCGGTTCTTGGCCAACACACACAACAAACCACACCTGTGCTAATCCCTTGGATGCACCAGTGTGGAATGCAGCGGGAACCTCTGAATGACATTAGGCAATACCAGGTCTGAAAACACAGTACGGCGAAAACAAAAAGGAAACTCTGCATGAGAGTGCAAGCGGCCCACGACATCATCGATATCCCTTGCTTGACCCACTATGAGGCAGATTATTCCAGGTACATGGCATACCTGCAGGATGTATTAGCCGCTGTGGGCAGAGAAGGTAATAGAAGGTAAGAGGTGGCACCTTCGGTCGCTCTTCCCGTCAAAGTGGTGTTCAGCGAAACAGGGAGGTTAGCTTGCTTGCGTATAACCGGGCCAGATCAGCCGTTTCTCCTCAGAAAATAGCCCCCATTCGGGTTCAAGATCTTCTTTGAATCCCTCTAAGCTGTCGCATGGCTTGAACCATCCCAGCTCCACCCGGGCGCTCAGCAGCGCCGGGCACATTGTGATAATCTCGTCCACATGATCTTGGTCTATTAGGACTCGTTGCAGAGGAAAGCCGGCCGAGGCACGTTTCCGAATGAGGTTGAGGACGCTGTCGTTCAGATGTGCAACTTCAACACCATACCTCGTGCGGAAAGGGTGACCACCGCGAAGTCTCAAGGTCTTGAGTTTCGGAACTGGCTGTACTTGATCAATGAAGCCATTCGATAGCATGATCTCCAACCAGTCGGCGTCGTTCCATTCCAGAACCTCCAGGCAAGAAAAGGGTTTAAGTAAACCGTTGGAGTATCGATGCAATGCATCCGTCTCCCCTAGTAGTCGAAGCACAGCAAGCTTTGGCCAGTAATTGGCGACCACTTGGAGCACATGACAGCCACTGTCACGGGTGGAGACGATCTCTCCATTGCGAGGAATCCACAAGGACATGTCACTGAGATCTGTGGCAGACAAGAGAGTCATAAACGTGACAGCCATATAGAGTGTTCCCGTCTTGAGACGGAGCACACGAAGAGCCGGTGGAGTTATCAATTTCGTGCGCCGTCCACGCAAGACCGTGGAAATCCTTCTGCCTCCAGCGAGAGCTGAGTATGTTTCCCGCCAAGTTTCCTCAATCTCGCCCATGTCTTCGATCACAAGTCGCTCCAGCGCTGGCGAGTTGTCCAGAACTTCGCACCAATCCGCAAAGCGCCAAGGTGAAGACAAGTGCACATCCGGGCCTATTTCGATCTCCAAGTTGCGGAGAGACCATGCTGACAGTCGCCCAATACTCATCGGTATCCCTTTGACAACGAGGGTGGCAAGATTTGGTGTAAATCTCCGCGCAAATTGAAAGACGGGAATTATATGGTAAGAATTAAGGCTCAACAACCCTGAGTCAGAGGATGCGTGGATCTCCAGGCGACTTAGCGACGGGGTTCCTGCAAGGACTTCCTTGAGCTCTCCCGTCTCCCAAGCACCATATCGAATGGGAAGTCTGATCGCCTTGATTCCTATATCATGCAGCGCAGAAGCAGGCCAAAGGTTGTACAGCATACGCAGCGTGTGGGGCCAAATGACCAGGGTAGGACGTAGCCGAGCTTTCTCATGGGCCACTCTGCTGAAAGAGATCCATCTTTCCAGAATTGGTTCCAAGTTCAAGAAAGGCGACGGCAAGTCCTGCGTAAATTGGTCCTCAAGCAGCTGATGATGTAAAAGGAGAACGAACCAGGAAGTCGTCGAGGAACCAGCTCTGTTCAAGGTCTCGCCGGATATCTGTCAGAGACGGTCGTTCCTCTCGACTCGTTGACCATGCTTGCCGCATCAAGTTCACCCGGTCGTTGTCTAAGCCGTGGCAGTAGGCCGAAGGGTATTCTGGAAACAACCCCTGCATGGCTGCAACAGCAGCCGCCAGATCGGATGTGTCGAAGAACGGCGGTTTGCCTGTCAAGATCTACCCTCGGTGCGTTAGAACGTGACCTGAGCGTTTGCATTGATGCCCGCACCTGTAAGAAGGTGCGCATCATCTCAAACACATCGCTCTTGGTAGACTTGGATTCAAGCTGTCCAAGCCCATAGCGCTTGGGATCAAGTCGCTCGGGAGCCATCCACCGCGCATTGCCGCCGAATGCGGTGCTGGTCGTCGACAATCCGTCTTTCATTGTAGACTCCAGTACTTGCGCCAAACCGAAGTCACAAATACGTGCCACTGGTCGTTTTCCGCCGGTGTCAACAAGAATATTGTTCTAATCTGGTTGGGTGAATGCGTCTCTCAGCAGACTAGAATGTGGACTGACGCCTTTAAGATCCCCATGAATGATCGGGCCAGACGGGAAGGTGTGAAGGTACTCCACCCCATTGACAACATCGAGCAGCTGCATGTCTTCCATCAGCACGCAAAATGATATTCGGTTGGCAAGCGTACAAAGGGTAGGCGATTCGCGACTGGATGCAGCGCAATGTATTCCATCACATTTCCGGCTTCCATCCAGGGTGAAACCAGACATAGTTGCGGCAGTGCTCCGGGGCAGACAGTCATGTAATCGGCAATTCCAAGGAAAGGAATGATATTCGGATGGTCGAGATGCTGCCACGTCCAAGCCTCACGGACCGATAGCTGAAGCTACATCAACATGGATGCCGAGGGGACTTCCACAAAGACTTGCCTCCAGAGCTCTCCCATACACCCACCTATTTTCGAAGAAGACCTTCACGGCAACTAGCTCGCCTGTAGTCGTTTGCGTGCGATACACTCTGCCGAATCCGCCCTCATTGGCGTGATAAGCGCCGATATGGAGGGAGATCTTGTCATTCAGATTGGCACCCGAGGGAAACAAGCTGAACACTCCTGGCACAGTCCAGTCGTAGGAACACTTCAACAAGAGTTATTCAGATGACAAAGTCTGAAAAAGCTTCACGAACAGCACGGCGCTCCTGCTGACAGCGGCCACAAGCGGGATGGGAACCGTCGCATTTCAGTCGCCTGCCAGCGATACGACGAGGGATGTGTCAATACACGTCTGAACATATTGGCAGCATGGTACGCACTGTGCTCCGCACGACAAACACCTCAGCCTCTCTGGGTCCCCTAGAGCATTCATGTTGACCAGTTCAGACGGCAAGCCTTGATACTGTCTGTGCTGTCACATCCGAGTCGATTGCATCCGCGTTGGACCGCACTCCCGACGGCCACGTTGCAGTAGACGAAAGCGATTGTTCAGGGCCCATCTCTAGCTTGCGCGATCTCGAGGCAGTACTCCGGATTAACGTGCATCCTTTTGAATAGAATCACTTTGCCGCCATCTCAACGCTGTCCGGCATGCCCCGAGTCCTCCAGAGGACCACGAGTGCTGGAGAGATGCTGAGTATACGAACCGACTCGGATCTGCCAGTGCTGTGGCGCAGGGCGGTCCGCGCGCCACTTTGCCAGTGTGTGGGGTACACGAGACGTCAGGGAGCGCCAAGAATAACGGGGATTTGGTCCCGTAGTCCCCACGAGATGCCGAGGGACGGCAAGGAACACCGCCATACAGTCAACTCTGTCTAAAAGCACTAAGAGAGGTACAGTCGGACCCGCGATTAAGCATGGGCTTGGTGGACATCGTGAGCTATGCTTAGGGGGGGGTGATGCTTGATGCTGGGTCAGGTGGAGGGAGAGTTGTATTGACGGTCTGGGCATGTACAAGGTAGACGGGAATGAGATGTGACATTGCTTAGCTGAACCAGATGTCCAGCTTTGTCTGGAAGGCTTTGGTGGACTGGCGACGGCGGAGAGCTCGACTGAGCTTTGGGAAGAGTTCAGCAGCTACTGTGAACTCATCACCTTCACAGACAGCAAAGAGGCCGGAGAGCTCTCTGAGCTTGTCTATCGCCTCCCTCTCTGTGATGACCGGAGCAGGGATCTCCACCACATCATCCTCGGTCATCTCCTCCTGGTGTTCTGCCTCAGTCCGGATCTCTGCGAGTGTCTGCTCCATAATCTCCACATCCGTCCACTCCTGCTCAGTTTCCTGCTCGGTCTCTGGGTTGAGGAGCTCCTCAAGGGTTAGCATTCTCGTCCGAGCAACAATACCGGTCTCAACCATGGTGTTAAGGACAGCGGACAGGTTGTCCTGGGCGTGCTGGATGTCGTCATCTTGCAGGGACCCGTCACTTTCTTGCAGAAGTACCGGCACATCACTGAGGATTGTGCCATCAGGTGCTCGAGGAGAAAGGATTTGGACATGTCGCCAGCAGTTCCCAATGGTGACATTTGTGACACAGGACCAGGACTTCTTTGCTAAGTTCATTGCATCGACCAAGTTGATGGTGTATATGTCGGACAGACCAAGTTCTTCACGGTCTATTGCTCGCTCACAAAAGAAGCGCTTGTAGTGAGCCTTGAAGGCACGGATAACCCCTGCATCAAGCGGTTGGATGCGGGATGTCATATTGGGTGGGAAGAACTCGACTTGAATATTGGTGATGACGGACTTGTCGAAAATATGGGAGGGGGCATTGTCGATCAGGAGGAGCACCTTCCGCCCCTGTTCCCGCATCTGACGGTCAAATGCCTCAAGGTACCTGTGATGCTGATCAGGGCTGTCCATGGATGGCAGGCCATGGGGCGCACCTCTGGAATACATGCCCCGTCATCCATGCTTTCTTGTTAGCATAATAATCAAAACCCAACTGGGAACCAGTTTTCTTCTTGAAGCATCGAGGGCGGGCAGAATGACCAATGAACAGGGGAGGAAGGCGCTCTGTGCCTGTCGCATTCACGGTGAAGGCAAGTGTGATGCGGTGCTTGTCATGCTTGACCCCAGCACCCTGTTGTGTTGCAAGCCCTCGGTCTGGAACCATCCGGTCATTGAGACCAGTCTCGTCCATGTTCCAAATGTCTTCAAGAGCATACACATTGGTGAGGGCAATAAGTCGCTGTTGGGCTGCTTGAAGCTCTTGCTCGGGTACAGAGCCCGCTTCCCCATGGAAGCGCCATTCCTTCAAGCTGTGACGGAGCTTGAAGCGCTCCAGCCAGCCATTGGAGAGGGAGAGGAACTCATCGGGGTCGACACCATGCAGCTGGGCATAGCGACATGCCTTGACTCTGATCACATCACCGGTGATCTTGATACCATTTGCTTGGGCCTGCACAATCCATACAGAAAGGCTCTTCTCGACGTCTGGGAACTCGACTTTGCGTGGTCGCTTGAAACTGAGATTCCCGGTCTCAGCTGCCTGATCTCGAAGCTCTTCCTCCTGGCTAGCCCATCGTGATATCGAGGACTGGCTCAATGCTGGGAACCCGTTCCTTTGAAAGTGCTGAGCGGCGCTACTCTGGGACTCGCCAGGATGGTCTCTAAGCCAATCAAGCACAAGAATCTTATCACTGAGTGTCAAGTTGTGCCGCTTGAGAATGGCCCTCGTGTTCTCTGCTGAAGTGATTGGACGGGGCATGGCTATCTGTGGCTCCCAGGGCCTCCGCTCCGGTCCGGCTTATATGGCCTGGTGTTTCCTCCACCTCCACACACATTAGCACCGGAAGAAGATAAGCATACTCTATTGAAATCTGCTCGTATCACCATGCATTATGCTTCATCACAGGTATGCTTAATTCTCCATATCATTTTCTAACTACCACATCGGTGGACCCAAAAACCCATGCTTAAGGGCGGGCTATGCTTAATATGGTGTATGCATAACCGCGGGTCCGACTGTATTCCTCAAGGGGGAGCGGACTTAAGGCGTCGGAGATGCAATTTAGTCACATGACCGTGGGATCAAGTGGAAATAAGTCACATGACGGCGGTGTTAAGTTGCTTCAATGGGTGATATGGCCGCATTAGGCCTCATAACCCCCAGAGAACGGCACTAAGCTTGTACACGGGTGCAGATACGACACAACCCACTCCGCAAAAGGCACTTATCAGCCTCCGAAACGGTGATTCTTGGCTCCGAGAGGCTCGGAATATCTCCCTCTAAGAGCATAATCATAGGAACGCTAGACCAAACTGCTATGCAATATGCAGTTATGCAATCAGGGTCCATTTCCCACCATTCCCGACTCCGGAAACTGATTTCGTATTCGCTAAGAGAGGTTATGCACTTAGACTGCATTCTCTTAGACAGAGTCGACTGTATTATGCTTGCCGCGGCAAACTTCAATGCAGCTTGCAGCGGGAGATCGGACAGTGTAGTACTCGCTATTCAACACGCGCTCGCTGGTCAGATCGATCTACGGTTAAGCACCAGGAATGTCGAGATGCAATTCGCAATCCCCGCAAGACGCCGAGGGACGGCTCGGAACGCTCTCTTCTGCCCTACCGTGGCAGATTCAGCTCGAGGCTGGAGGTCCGAGCTGTTGATCCGGGAGCGGTCTACCATACACATTGGCATTGGAATCAATGGACGTACAAGTGAGGGCCGGTCGAGCCTCGCAGAATCTCACTCAGTCAAACACTGGCGCAACTGGCAGTTGCACCCGCCCATGTTGTGGACTCAACTCCCTAAGTGGCAAACATACACTCCTTAGCAATAATACAAACAGTCAATGTCTGATGTCTCACTATCGATCTCTGCTCTAAAGTCTCCTTCGAAAGTATGCCCTACTCTGCCGCGAAATTCTTCCTTCAGCCCGTCGAATCCGTGACACGGCACAAACTATCCGAATCTCGACATCAGGCAATGCGAACTTTGAAAACATAGTACGGTCAAAAAAGGGAAACTCTGCCTGCGAGTGCAAGCTGCCCACTGCTTCATCCATGTCCCTTGCTTGACCCACCCCGAGGCAGATTATTCCTGGTGCATAGCATACCTGTAGGACACATTAGAGGCGGTGAGCAGAGAACGTGAGATCCAGCACCTTCGGCCGCTCTTGCTGTCAAGGCGGTGTTCTGCGAAGTAGGGAGGTTAGCTTACTTGCGCATAACCGCACCAGTTCGCCCGTTTCTCCTCAGAGAATAGCGCCCATTCGGGTTCAAGATCTTCTTTGAATCCCTGTAAGCTATCGCATGTCTTGAACCATCCCAGCTCGACCGGTGCGGTCAGCAGAGTCGGATACGTTGTAATAATTTCGTCCACATGACCTTGGTCTATCAAGACTCGTTGCAGAGGAACACCGGCCGAGGCACGTTTCCGAATGAGGTTGAGGAGCCTGTCGTTCAGATGTGCAACTTCAGCACCATATCTGGTGCGGAAAGGGAGACCACCGTGAAGTCTCAACGTCTTGAGTTTGGGAAGTAGCTGCGCTTGCTCAACGTCCGTATTCGACAGAATGACCTCCACGCAGTCATCGTAATTCCATTCCAGAACCTCCAGGGAAGAAAACGGTTCAAACAGGTTGGAATCTACCTGCGACGCATTAGCCGTCTCTAGTAGTCGGAGGACGGCAAGCTTTGCCCAATAGTAGTCGGCGACCACGCGGAGGATATGACAGTATCGGTCCCAGGTGACGACGGTCGCTGGCAAAGGAATCCATAAGGACATGTCACTGAGATTCGTGGCAGACAAGAGTGTCAGAAACGTGACAGCCATATAGAGTCCCGTTTTGAGACGGAGAACACGAAGAGCCGGCGGAGTTACCAATTTCGTTCGCTGTCCGCGCAGGACCCTGAAAATTCTTCTGCCTCCAGCGAGAGCTGAGTATGCTTCCCGCCAAGTTTCTTCATCCTCGGCCATGTCTTCGATCACAAGTCGCTCCAGTGCCGGCAAGTTTTCCAGAACTAAGCACCAATCCGCAAAGCACCAATTAGGCGACTGATGCACAACCGGGCCTGCTACGATCTCCAAGTTGCGGAGAGACCATGCTGACAATCGTCGCTCGATACCCATTCCGATATCCAGGTTGCGGAGAGACCATGGGGACAGCTGCCCAACATTCAGCAGTACTCCTTTGACAACTAGAGTGGCAAGCTTCGGTGTAAATCTCTGCGCGAGTTCGAACACTGGAATCCTTTCGAAGGAATCAAAATTCAAGATCCTTGAGTCGGGGTGTGCGTGGATCTCCAGGCGACTCAGCAACGGCGTTCCGGAGAGGAAATACTTGAGCACTTCCCTCGCTACATCGCCATTTCGAACGGGAAAGTCGATCGCCTTGATTCCTAGGTCATGCAGCGCAGCAGTGGGCCAATTGTTGGACAGCATATACATTGTGTACGGCCCAATGACCAGGGTAGGAGGTAGCCGCGCCTTCTCATAGGCCACTCTGCTGAAAGAGATGGAGTTATCCAAAATTGGATCCAAGTTCAAGGAAGACGACGACATGTCCTGCGTAAATTGGTCTTCAAGCAGCTGATGGTCTAAAAGGAGGACGAACCAGGAGTTTGTCGAGGAACAAGCTCTGTTCAAGGTCTCGCCGGATATCTGTCAGAGACGGTCGTTCCTCTCGATTCGTTGACCATGCTTGCCGCATCAAGTTGACCCGGTCGCTGTCTAAGCCGTGGCAGTAGACTGAAGGGTATTCTGGAATCATCCCCTGCATGGCTGCAACAGCAGCCGCCAGATCAGATGTGTCGAAGAACGGAGGTTTGCCTGTCAAGATCTACCCTCGGCGCGTTAGAATGTGACCTGAGCATTCGAATTGGTATCTGCACCTGTAAAAACGTGCGCATCATCTCAAACACATCGCTCTTGATAGACTTCGATTCAAGCTGTCCAAGCCCATAGCGCTCCGGGACAAGTCGCTCGGGAGCCTTCCACCGCGCATTCCCCTCGAAAGCAGTGCTGGTCGTCGACAATCCGTCTTTCATTGTAGACTCCAGTACTTGCGCTAAACCGAAGTCACAAATGCGTGCCACTGGTCGTTTTCCGCCGGTGTCAACGAGAATATTGTTCTAATCTGGTTGAGTGAATGCGTCTCTCAGCAGACCAGAATGTGGACTAACGCCTTTAAGATCCCCGTGAATGATAGGTCCAGGCGGGAAGGTGTGAAGGTACTCCACACCATTGACAATATCGAGCAGCTGCATTTCTTCCATCAGCACGCAAAATGATATTCGGTTGGCAAGCGTACAAAGGGTAGGCGATTCGCGACTGGATGCAGCGCGATGTATTCCATGACATTTCCAGCTTCCATCCAGGGTGAAACCAGACATAGCTGCGGCAGTGCTCCGGGGCAGACAGTCATGTAATCGGCAATTCCCAGGAAAGGAATGATATTCGGATGGTTGAGATGCTGCCACGTCCAAGCCTCACGAACCGATAGCTGAAGCAACATCAATATGGATGCTGAGGGACTTCCTGACAGACTTGCCTCCAGGGCTCTCCCACGCACCCACTTATTCTCGAAGAAGACCTTCACCGCAACCAGCTCGCCGGTGGTCAGTTGTGTTCGATACACTCTGCCGAATCCGCCCTCATCGGCGTGATAAGCGCCCATGTTGAGGAACAGCTTGTCATTCAGATTGGCACTCGAGGCAAATAAGCTGAACACTCCTGGCACAGTCCAGTCGTAGGAACACTTCAACAAGGATCAATCAGATGTCCAAACCTGGATAAACTTCACGAACAGCGCGGCGCTCCTGCTGACAGCGACCACAAGCCGGATGAGAACCGTCGCATTTCAATCGCCTGCCAGCGATACGACGAGGGATATGTCAATACACTTCTGATGATATTGGCAGCATGGTACGCACTGTGCTCCGCACGACAAACACCTCAGCCTCTCTGGGTTTCCCAGAGCATTCATGCTGAGCAGTTCAAAGACAAAGGCTGCATGAGATGCACGACGTGCATGCTGTCACATTGATCGCAACCACGTTGCATCAGACGAAAGCAGAATGTTCAGGGCCGATCTCTCCCACGCAGGTTGCAAGATCCCCGGGCAGTGCTTGGGATTAACGTGCATCCTCTCGAGAGTAGAATCACTTTGGCGCCATCTTAACGGCAGCCCGGCATGCCCCGACTCTAGAGAACCATGAGTGCTGGAGAGATGCTGAGCGTACGAGCCGACTGGGAGTCGAAGTTTTGACGCGTCAGAGTCCTGTGGCTATGTCGCGGGGACAGGGAATCATGTCGCGCCCTACTCGCATCGATCCCTTGATCCATCCTAGGCCTGGCTTTGCGACCAACGGAGGACAACAGCCTAGAGGGAATAAATGACTGTGTCGTGGACATCTTTATTTGGTTTGAATTAGACCGACCCCAACTACAAGCACCCCGGAATATCTCACGTTTTGCCCGATCAGACTGCCCAGCATCTCCGTCACCTTCACTGACCCCATGCTCTTCGAGTGTATCGCGCCTTCCTACCCGGATCAGCCCAGCGAACCGGCAGCGAGAAACCACCGCGACCACGGTGATGCAACCGTCGACTGCAGCGTCATTCCTGCCCATTAGACTAGCCCTACGCCCCTGCCCCGCATTCGACCACGCAGAAGCGCGTCAGAGCGCCCCTGTCCCCTTCTCCCAAAGCGCGCACCATGACCAAATAATAAACGAGCCCATGACCAACAATAAACGCAATAAACGGGCGTAAGGGAGGTCGCTCCACGCCCTTGCACGTGCCTTAAAGGCGCTGGGTGGCAGTGCCTACGTCACCGCCCCCGCTTCCGTTTGCCAAGCGCAGAAGATCGTCATTCCGATGGAAGCTGTTGGACCCTTATCGCTCTCCCGGAGAAGCGGAGACGACGAATACACTTCCGCCCAGGGCGGCATATAAGACACCCGACAACGCTCCACCGATTGTCAGCTTAACAATAACCCCCTTCAAACTGATTATCATCATACGAACAACCAACTTCCACTGTTACCAAACCATCTGAACTCTAC
This sequence comes from Calocera viscosa TUFC12733, assembly GCA_001630345.1. Lineage (NCBI taxonomy): Eukaryota > Fungi > Basidiomycota > Dacrymycetes > Dacrymycetales > Dacrymycetaceae > Calocera > Calocera viscosa. Next base: position 148,248 of record KV417310.1, read on the forward strand.
GCACATCATCTAAACTCTACGTAACCAACCAAAAGCGCTAATCAACATGGGTCTCTTCACCGTCGACTGGAACGTGCGTCCACCCCATCTCCCCTCCCCCTTGCCCACTAACCCCCCGCAGAATTCCACCAACAAGCGGCACACCGCCCGCCGTCCCCTCACCCCCACTGCCAAGAAACCGGGCTTCTTCACACGCCTGTTCTCCTCCCCTGCGCGCACGCGTCCCCGCTCCACCGCGCGCTCCGTCGCCCGCCCCGCGCCTTTCCACATGGGCCGCACGCGACACACGACCGGTCCCGCCAGACGCTCCCGCATGAGCCGGAGGACGCGCGCTGCCCCCGCTGCCTCTCTGGTGCCCGGCTCACCCTCCACGGGCAGGAGCTCGCACAGCACCGCCTTTGGCGCCCCTCGCCGCCGCACAGGCTTGTTCGACAGCATGCTCGGCCGGTCGCGCTATCACCCGGACACGGGGAAACCGCTCCCTGCTACGCCCCAGAAACAGAGGAGGCAGTGGCTCCACCCCAGGCACCAGAGGGCGCCTACGCCGCATACCGGGTTGGGGGATAAGGTTGTAGGGGCTGTCACGGGCGACCGGGAGCGGAAGAGGCGCGGGGAGAAGAAAGGGATTTGGGCGAGGAATGTTAGGCAGGAAGAGAGGGGGAGGAGGGGCAGGCCGCTCTTCACGTGAGCTCGGCATGCGGTGGATATGCGATGTGTGATGTGCATACACGAACACTGTATTACCCGATGCTTGTAATTAGTAATGATACAATATGTATTCAATCTTAAAGATAGTCCTGTTGTGTCGCCCATCGACAAGGGTATTGAACGAACCAAAGTCCTTACAGGCGATTGATGTCCCATCACTACAATGTCCATGGGTTTTCCGGATGCGGAACTATCATGAGCGCGATGCCGAAAGAGGTCGGGATTCTACGACATCTGAATAAGCATCAGCGCCCTCGCTCTCTCGTGGAACGGGGGGACGAACCAGGTCTAAGCGGCATTGCAGAATATACCCGATATTACACCCAAATAATTGGTTATCCCGTTACAGCACGCAGCGATGTCCGCATTGCTCGGGCTGTGGACCGCATTCTCAGCAATCTGCTAAGGCATCCAGCAAGTGACTGGGCTCACCAAATCGTCTTACCACCAAGCAGCTGGTCATACCCGATACACACGGTGAGAACATTGGGTTCCCCGAGCCCCAAAAGGTAGTCGTATTCAACCTGCGTAATTAAACCGGCAGGAACATTTTCCAAGAGGCCAACGTAGTCGCAGCAGACCGGAGTGTACAAAGAGGGGCACGTGGAGGGCAGTACGGACGACCGACCATTGAGAGCAGCTGTGACGGGTGTGTCAGCTTTTCATCACCTTTCCCTCTCCCCAATAGACACGTACAAGGAACGCGTGTCGGATCGTACAGTCGATTAGGACGACCGGGATGCAGGCCCCTTGCTAACCGCTCCGCATTCGTGCTCCCCTTCGAGCCCAAACGACCGCTCAAGGCACCAGGAAGAGCGGCCATGGCACCGAACAACACAGAGAGCCCAAACAGCATGCGCAGGAAACAGCGCATTTCTGACACAGTGACACTAGAGGTTGCAGGGCTTCGAATGGTTGCGGATGTCCCTTTATAACGTTCCCCTCTCAGAGGAGGGGAAAAGTACGCAAATGCCTATTTATAAGACTTTCCAGCAGATTTCCGTCCATCTATAAGAACCTTCTTTTGGGAAAGAAAGAGTGCGGCATGATGTTACCGATGCCGAAGAAGTTTGCCGATCAGGTCTCATTCCGTAATGTGCCATTAAAGGCCATGCGATCCGTCTTCTTAGGACCCTCACCGGCGCCCGTCTCTCAACGTTGAGCCCAAATGCAGTAGATTGTTGAAGGTGATGGACGTAGACAACGCAGAATCTTGAGCATGTTGCCCCATACGGCCTTGGGAAGGCCAGGCTAGGCGCGGGAGTCAAGCTTGCGAGATAAAGGGCTCGTTCATTTGTTGGAAAATGCTTCAGCAAGAACGTGACACACACCGGTCTCGTCGGGACCCTGAATCACGTCATCGTGCTTATCTCACGTGCTACCGCAGAGCAGCCTGATGAATCGAATATTGTCCAGTGGTCGTCCACAATGACAGTTCTCCCAATATGCTAGAGCGAGCCTGCTGTGTGCCGCTCTGTGGCGTCTCTTGCGGAAGAACTATGCTGAGCCATGTTATGCCAACCTGTGACGAGGCAGGCGACTGACTGAACAAGGTCACTTAACCCACCAACGGATGGCGGGTTTGCTGAGTCCCAATGAGCAGACGCGGCTCTTAGTGGACCGGTATTGGTAGTATTGTCCGGTAATGATACATGCACAGAGAAGGGAACAGGGGAGAGCCTGAAATTTCTCCACACAGTGCAGTCGTATAGATGTCGTGAGAATCATGGAGGGGGTAGGACACCATAACATTTGAAGAGGTATCAACCGCCGCGCTTTCTCGTGGAAAGGGGAACAGAATTAAGGGGCATTGCAGGTTAGGCCTGTTCGCAGATACCCATAGAAGGCTTCTATTTCGCAGCATGCCCCAATGCTTGAAGGGCTCGGGCTGTTGATCACAATCTCAGCGATCCGTTGCGCGCACTGGCTCCCTTGAGCTTGCTTACCAAACTGTCTCCCCCACGGGCAGCTGCTCCACGCCAAGGCAGACAGTAGGGTTTCCAAACTGCTCCAGGTAGGCGAGGTAATCGGCCGGAAATTGGTACTGATCCACTCCTGATAAAGGGCCAACGTATTCGCAGCAGAAAACGAAGTCGCCGGTGCGGCTACACGTGGATGGGACCACGGACGATCGGCTCTTGAGAGCTGCTATAACGGCGCATCAGCTATTCTTCGTCCCTCCAGCGTCTGACGTATACGCACTTGGAACGCGTGTCGGATCGTATAGCCGATTGGGACGGGCGGGAGGGAGTCCACTCGCGAACCGCTCCGCATTCGTGATCCCCTTCGCGTCCAAACGACCGCTCAGAGCACCGGGAGGAGCGGCGAGGATACCGAGCAGAACAGAGAGCCCAAGTAGCATGCGCAGGAAGATGAACATCGCCGACACGGTGACACTAGAGGTTGCAGGGCTTCGTACGGTTGTGGATGTCTCCGCACAACCTTCCCCCTTAAGAGAGGGAAAGCAGACGTTAGGGCTCGAGCATCGCCTTGCGAAGTGATCGACAGGCGCATCTACAGGGCTTTCTTGTAGTTACGGCAGCCTTTCATATTGGAAGACAGGGACGCCAACACGCTTCCAAAGGATCTTGCCCATCAGATGTCAATCAAGAGTGTGCCTTTTGAATGCCATGCTGCTTTGGACCCTCACCGAGCGTCGGTGAGCGGATAGCCCAAATAGGAAGCAGAGAGCACAGGGTTGCTGTAAGGATCCGTTTCCGGGGGACCTTAGGTCCCCACGGTTGCTCCCGTAGTCAAGCGCGCACCTTAAAACACGTATAGTCACCTACCCCCATTGTAGTTGACTCGTACGTAGGAGTTCAGCCTATGGCTGCACCGGGGCAGATAACCCCCCCCCAGGGCCCCCGGTGAGAGGACCTCAACCTCTTACAGTTGCAGCATGTTGCTCCACACAGCCTCAAATCAGGATCGATTTGGAGTGGGAGGGAGATGTAAGAGACTAGCTCTCAGTCTTGAACAGACAAAAAGGACAAGATTGAAAGATTCGCATGATGAAAAGCCCTGTCTCCGCGTTATCTTTTGGAGATTTGACCCTCGCCGAAGGAAAGGACGGCGAGACGGTGAAGCAAAACGTCTTCCACACACGACTGGAGAACGACACCTTCTTAGGAGCGCGGGCCGTCATCCTCGGTGTCGGTATGGCGGGATATCTATCCATACCAGCCGTGCTCCTCAAGAGCCAGGCAAACAGGACAAGGGCCGCACCATGCGGCCATGCGGCCCTGGATGGTGCCATTGCGCAGCGTGAGCTCTTCCTGGATACGAGTTTGCAACACCCAAACGTCCTGACAAGCCTGTACCGGATATTGGTGGAGGGTACTGTTCCATAACATCGCGAAACAATCGAGTGGTAACGTGATCGACAGGTTGACCTCCGCTCGAATTGCGGACGTGGGTCTGAATCACCATTGGTTGAAGATCGTGCTGATCATGTGCGGCTGGCTGGCGGTGTGCACTTCATCACTTACTCCTGACAGGAGGAAGGAGATCACTCTCAAGGTCAAACATTTGATATTGGGCTCGAGTGCGTCGGAAAGCATGAAAACTTGATGAAGGTCCGTAAAATGGGTGACGAGTTTCGATGAGACTTCTGATCTTCGTGCGCAGGCAGTCTTCTGGCAGGAACCCTGTTCGACAACTCAGCTCGCAGCCATCAGGGAAGCTCCTTTGCGGCTTTATAGATCCATTCTACGCATGGTGTCTTAAACGATGGGAAAAGTCCGGTAAAGTCCAGATCCTAACCCGGACCGAATTGAAATTGGCGACCTGCAATGAGGAAAATGTGGTATGGAACATCGCATACGCGTACTACCCGCTCACTAGACGAGCCGACATAATTTGCGCCGTGAAATGCCTCCACGAGAGTAGCCAAATGAAGAATATTATCATCAGCGCGACTGGTCCAAAACTGGATATCGAGAAGCTACCCTTTATGGCGGCAACCAACTTCAGTGCGAATCACCCATCAGTGACCCCTGCAACCGCAGGTCTTCATGACCATGACGACTACTTCCCAGGAAGTCTTCCTTACCTCACGGCATGTCTGCATGCGCAGTGGAGCGATGAAGTTCCATTATTCGTTGTTGGAGCGTTCAGCGCACATTAGGCATGTCCGTAACTGGCAAGGGTGCGCTCACGCTCATATGCTCAAGCTTGGACCGTTGGCGCCGAATCTGGGGAGGGATTGTGACGCAGCTGATGGGGTGGTTTGGAGACTTGAGGGTCTTGGTCTGATTGTGCACAAAATTGCTGTGACTGAGAAGGCGTGGCACTCCTTTAGCGAAGGAAGCCTCTTTGCCGCCTCGACATTCAGGAAGAGACCCTGTATTTTTCCACATACTCACTTGGATACTGTCAATCTCGGTCTCGGTTCAGACCCTCCTATTCCAGCCTTCGATGTTCCTATACTTTTGGAAGCCAAGCCTGGTGACAAACCTAAAATCAATATTGTCGCCTGAGCGTGCGAAAGGTCCCGGTTGATCAAGTCTCCGGAACGTCTCACGGAAGACGATCGTGGGACAACAGGCATCGCGAGAACCTCGCAGTAATTGGACTTCGTTGACAATGATAAACGACAACTTAAGATAGAGGAGAGCCATACAGGGAAATAGATATCTATGGTCAAACATCGATGACGAACAGAAGTCTGCTCGGCATCCCAGTGGTGTGGCGCCATTGTAACCAACGTACCACTCCGCGCCATCCAAGTCCACTTGACAATGACAAAAAAGGAAAACAAGCGCCAGAAGATAGTGGATCGTCCGAACATCCGGAAAGTGTGATACAGGCAGGCCGAGATCGAACCCGTTTGCGGAACGCATTCCCATGGACGGTCAGAAGATCGACGGTCATACCCACCGTTAAGGGACCGGCCATCCATTCACGGTCGCAGAAACCGAGCCGAAAAAGGGCCGCCTATGTCCGACAACGTCAGCACATATGATCGTCCCCTCGGAGCCACTCTCCTACCTCCGTTATTCTCGCGTCTGCTGATAGGACGAGGACGGGACGGGAGAATGCTGCTCTCGCCGGCAGACCGATTATGCACTACCTCCAGTCCATTCGTCAGCAGAAGTGGCCTGAGGCACCACCCCTCGTCATAGATCCGACGTTCACGGGCCTCCAGCTGAAAATCGGCGACCGAGCTGTTGAGAGATAGGCGCGGCCGAGGCGCCGCCAATCATCCGCATCGATGAGGGTATCACCCGGAGAAGGCAGGAGTGGCAGGCTATCGCGGGTGATTGGGAAAGGTCGCGCCATCCCTTAGTCTAGGGCCGCGAGTCTCAGAAGAGTCGAAAGGGCAGACCCTGTCCCGGGTGCTTCATAGCCCGCCCAGCCGCCGGTCGAGGCGGTAGAGAGCGCTTCTCCCGCAGTGCAGACGATCGCGTAATAGATGAAGCAGATGAATAAATAAGGTCGACGCCAGCACGCGCGGGCTCGAATGATCAGGTTGTGCGACGCGTCTGCCAGAAATTGCGCGTCCCGCTGTCACGCGCTGGACCCAGGGGAGCGGTACGCCGCGGTAATGGAGGCGTACCGCGGCCATGTCGCTGGAGAAGAGTTGCCGTCGGCCGTGGGAGGTGGCAGCGGGACACGGGCGACGTGGAGCGCGAGACATTTAGCCGGGCGTGTGCCGGCATGCATTCGCGCGCCTTCGCGGACAAGGATTTTGGCTTGCAGGCACACACGTGGCGGGACGGGCGACACGGGCCAGCGAGCGAGAATAAGGACACGCCTAGGGCGGCGAAGGGGGACGAAGTTGCTGGTGGACCAGCGCGTCAGTCGGCCTTTGTGGGCAGGCGTGGATGCGGGACCCTGGGTTCGGAACCTCGGCCTATGATGTGACGGTTCCAAATGTGTGGATGATCCGCTTAGCCTTTTCGTCGCTGGGGCTCGCGCAGGCGCAGGATTTGGCAGGAGAGAAGGAAATCCGTTAGAAGATTGATGAAAGTACAGCTGTGAATAGAGGGGAACAACAGAGATTCAAGGCAAGGGGAGTCTGCGCGAATTTCGGGGGGAAGGATCCGGGGAGGTCATGCGAATGGAGTAAGAGAGGATGCGCGAGCGTTGGCACGGTTCGTCGATGTGTGCCAGCTGACGCGCATGTTTCCTGCGAGAGAGTACGGAGCGTCCAAGACAGGGAACAGAGCCGAAAGAGTCCAGCCGCGAGCGCGGCGAGGGTTTTATGGTACACAATGTACAGCGAGGGGCGTGTCGTACGGCTACAGAGTGGGAAGCTGGTCTAGATCGCACCGGCCGCTTCCCTCGCCATGGTTCGCATTGATGAGGTTGGGATGGGCAGGCGGTGCTGCGGGAGCCCGGCGAACGGGGGGAGATGCCGTGTAAGCTCCTGGAACGGCGGGAGGGCGGTTGCGCTCGACCTGCTCGCTTGGCCCGGGAGAGGGAGGCGGTAGGTGACCGAGTCGATCGGCGGGAGGTACCGGTCTTGCATCCCGCTGTGCTGCGGTGGCGGGGAGCGGGGTGAGGCAGGGTAAAGAGGTGGCGAGCGGGCCCGGGCTGGGTAGCTCGCTTGGTAGCCGGATGGGGCTGCTGAATGGTACGGTGCCTGTGGGGAGGTCGGGCTGAGCTGCGGCGCGTTGGGGTAGTACTGGGGCGGGTACGGGGGCGGTGTGAAGGGGGACTGGCGGGAGGAGACGGGAGAGGCGGACCAGGGCGGCTCTACTGAGCTCCCGCGGTACGTGGACGGCGATGTGACTGTGGGCGATGCGAGCTCTGTATGATCGTCGTCCATATCCTCTGGCTCCATGGATCCCGCGCTCCTGCGGCGCCGGCGGAGCGTCTTGGCGGCCGTGAACGTGCCCGGTGCGACCTCGATACCGCGGAACATGGGGAAGTGGTCGACTGTCGGGAGCTGCTTGTGGAACGGGCGGCGGAAGTACGATGTGATGTGCCATTTTGGCGGGCGGGTGCCGGGCTCCGCGCTGGTATCATGCACATACGCGCTGTACGTCTTCTTGGTCAGCCCGTCGGGCTTGTCGGGCCGGTTCGAGCGGCGGTAGGGGAACGTCGTCGCCGCGGGGTCGTCGAGTCCTCTGCAGAACGCAAGGGGGTGAGTGTCATCGCGCCGGGCACGGAGTAGAGTTTAGCCAGGAGGCCGCCACTCACCGGTCGCGTAGCTCCTCAGCGGTGAGCTGCTCCGCCTTCTCCTCGTACAGCAGGAACGGGTCGTTGCTCCTGCTGGGGGACCATTTCAGCCCGTCCGTCCACCGCTCCATGCCCTTCCCGCCTACGCCGCGCGTGCCCGCCTCGGCTTCCTCCCAGACGAAGACGGCGCCAGGCTGGAGGAAGCGCAGGCGCTCGTGTGTGCTCAGGCGGTGGGTGACCATTGGCAGCCGACTTGGGAGAGGTCAGTGGTGCGGCTACGAGGGGAGGGGAAATGGAGGGCGCACCCGAGCCGGACTGCCTCCATGACGACGTGGGCGTCATGTTCGTTACGGATGTCTGTGGATACGGGTGAGTCCATGCGCATATATGCTATCCGGGGGACGGGACGGACATAGTTGTGGGTGTGTTGGACTCTGCATGTCGCCGCAGCGTCAGGACGCGGGGAGAAGACGAGCTTGCAGCTGCGATGTTGGCGGCGACGATGGACGATGCGAGGAGGATGTCGGTGCTGAGGATGATTGGGGGGGAGGGCAGGGGGAGGTAGACCAGCGACGGGTGCCGTAAGGATGGAGGGGAGGAAGTGGTGGGGACTGATTCATGTTGGAGGGTATTTAAGGTGTTTTGAATTGGGAAGCGAGCGCGGGGTAAATTGGCGTCGAGTGCGGAGATTCGCTGGGGAGCCGCCGAGACTGAGGGACGGGGCACACGCACACACAGGGACTCGCTGATCATGCACCCCACGGAAGCACAGCGCACTCAGACACAGCGCAACAATACTATTCAGAAATGGCTGCCCTGGAACGGCAATCACCCAGGCTAAATGTCAATCGGGCACCTGCAGTTTGCCCCAAATCGAGCTTATTCTCGCATTCACACACCCACCCTCGGACATCCCACGAATACAGGCGAACCGGCCGACGACGTGGACACACCCGCCATCATCGCAGCGCAAAGCGCGCGGGAGTGCAAACTAAACCTCCTCCGCACAAAACAGGCAGTCATGTGAGCCCCCTTTTGAGAAACAGCTTCCATCCAACAAGGCAGCACAGGTGGAGGTCCGCTGCGAGCCCGTGTTTCCCACCCATCCCATCATATCCACGCGCCGCGCCCGTGTCCTGCTCACACTGTGACTGCACGACCCGCTCGCTCAATCAATACTGCGGGTGGCCCGCGTACGTGACTACACGCTCTCGCCGACGCAGACCTACCGAGACCTTCGATCTGCGAAAAGGAAGACAGCGGATGCGTGTGCCATCACATCATCACCCTTCTGTTCTCAGAAGCATGCCCCAACCCTTGCCTTGCCTCAAAACAGGCGCCGCGGCATTCTCCCTCTCCCCTCTTCTTCAAATTCTTCTTCTTGCACGTTGTCGTCCTTGTTCCCCTCCCCTTATGTCCGACGACCCGGCGCTGCCCTGCCGCCCGCCCACGCCCAAAAGTTAGCGTTCCTGCAAAACAGCGGCCGAACTGCACACCGTCATCATCTCACCCCTTCCCGCCGCCTCCACCGGGCACGCATGTCCATCTCGGGTCACCCTTCGACTCGTTTCGGACGACGCCTCGTTCAGTCCATCCTTGCTATCGCGGGCCCAGCTATTCCTGCTCCAGGCCAGACCAAACCAGACCCGTCGCGCTCCGTGCCGGCCTGCTCAATGCACCTATGTGTGAAGTGTCTCGCCCGCGGCCGGGGGCTATGCGGGCCTCCATCCGGCTCGCTGCATTCGTTCGAGCGAGCGATTGCCTGCATGACCACCGTGCCACCCCTTTGCTGAATGGAGTATTTCCCTTTGCCCCGGATTAGCTGCCCGCACGTCCGGGGGTCCTGCCTGCCCTGGAACAACAATTGATCCCACGCGCTGTCCAGGGCCGAGGACCCCATCGGCCCGCGACGCGATTCGGCGAGAGCGACGGGGCGGGGTGTGGTCAGAAAGCCTAACGAATAACTCCCGCCCGGGGTGAGACAGAGTATGACCAAAGTGAAATAACTGCGACACGCGCCCCTGGCCACTCAGAAGCCTATTTGGGCCATAGTCCGACATTTACGATTCCCACCCCCGCGCCCAAACCCCACCCCACTGGACCTGACGGCTTGGCGCCGGCCCAGCGGCACGGCCCGGCGCTGCGTTTTGTCGCGCGCTTTTTATCCGACGGTCGCGCGGGACAGTCGCAAGCCAGCCGCGCCTTCCCATGTGGACAGCAAGCTTCCTCCAGTCACCCGCTGTCGCCTGCCCTCCATCAAAAACCGTCTTTGCGCGAATAAACCCCCCTTCTAATCCTTCTGGCGCCACAGCTCATCCGCGGTCCACGCCCAGTATCCGCCGCCCTGGTGGCGATGTCCTCCCGCCCGCTGCTGCGGACAGAGGATGAACCGTTAATACCATTGTACGACCTCCCTTTCTTCCTTATTGATGGCACCACCACCGGAGCTCAGCGGGATCCCCCTCCGCATGTCCTCAATCCTACCAGCTCCGAGCAGATGCAGGACGCCGAGTGGAGGCGGTCCTCCCCTCCATCCGCGATCCGATTGTGCGCTCCAGCGATTATTTTCAATTCACGACGCGTTCCGGCACTCGCAGGCGAGGCGCCACGGCATAGGGAACATTGCCATTGAGTCGGACCAACAATTCCACGCGGAGTCGTTGCTTAAAATGACAACTGCCAGCCGAGGTTCAACGTGTGTTAATCTAGGAAGCCAGAAGCTTAACAAAAGCCCGAGCTTATCTCCCTCCGTTGCCAGGCCTCAGGTACCGAAGAACCGTCCGTTCCCTTTTGTACGTACCTGGAAACTCAGAAGCATCAATGTTCTCATAAGAAATCGCCCGACTCCCCTGGTCTTCCAGCCGCTTCTTCCGCATCGATAGTACTCAGATGCAACCCGGATAGGAAGAACACCGCAGACTATATCGGCATCGATTGATGGCGTGCAGTGCAGCACATTGGGTTCGCTTACGCTGCTGCGCTGTCGACGATGGGAATTGTACATATGCACGTCTACGACCAGCATTCCTCCTGCCACCGACCGGACATTTCCATTCGCTTGACGTACTCCTTCGCATCTTCTGCCGTCAGCTTGCCTTCTCCGGTCAACGCCTCTTCTACTGCGTGACGTACTGCCAGCGGCATCTTGTTCGAAGACCTATTAGAAGCCCGAGCGGGCGTTTCCGTCAGCATGGCCGCCCGGTTTCACACGTATGGCACCGCCGACCGGTACTCACCCCGATACAAGAACATATCCTTTATTCTCGTGCACAAGCTTCCAAATCCGTGCAGCATCCTCAATAATTAGATTCTGCACATAGACCTTTTTTGGCTGGACAGCAAGGGACACACGTTGTTATTTTTGCCACTTTCCATGAGTGGCATCACAACTCACCTGATCCCGGGAAGCTGCTGTCCGACAAACAAGTTGCCCTTTATCTTGATAACTGGACCATTCCTCCTTGAAATGGCAGTCCGCATCTAGCGACCGACATCCGAAATAAAGGGTATTTTCTGGGTAAATATTAAATTTGACCAGCCTTCCGCAAATAACAAGCACCTACCCTTGGACTTCTCGTGATATATTCGGTCCTCAATGAATGAGCGCATAGGTGCCACTCCGGTTCCCGGTCCGACCAGAATAATGGGCGTACTCGGGAGGGGAGGAAGATGCATTGTTCCGGACTCGATTGCGATCTGGACGGGGTCGCCTAACCGGATCTTAGATGCGCCACGACTCATTCGGAAAGGCCTCACCTTCTCGCAACCTGGTCAACCATGATGTACACACACCCCTCCGAGGAGCCTTCAATTTCGTCTTGTACTGCACGATTGCCACGCACAGATGGACCTGTTTGGGATGGCGCTACACATATTGGGTCAGAACCGCTCAGCGCCGCATGCTCCGGCTGCGCACCTTGACGGAACTGGCAATCGAGAACTCCCGAGGCCGTACTTCCGGGAACACGTCGAACACGTAATTTTGAGGTATGAGAACAGAACGGAATTCGGTGACAACTTCGGCAATGGTTCTTCTTACACGGTGACAGTATGCATACAGGTCATCCTAATGGTAAGATGCTAGTCAGCCACGAATAAGCTTGCCAGCGGCCAGGCTCACCTGCCCTTCAGGGGAGCAAAACTCGCGCAATTTCTCTGTTTCCATCTCTTCGGTCGTAAAATTGGCAAGAGACTCAAAGAAACTTCGTCTCGGCACGCCTAGGATATCCAAATAGCGTGTGAATGCTATTCGAAGCGTCATCACCTCAGGCCAGTACTCGGGAAGTGGTCTTTCTAATCCGTCTGTCAGCCTCCACAGAAGGGACGAAGCCACAACACGCACCTTGGTCATTCGGCACAAGGCGAAACGGCTTGTCGGCGGTTTCCGCCCAACCCATGCGCTGCAGGAAACGCTGGACTTCTTCGGGATCATTCTCTGGGTGTAGCACAGCAATGTCTCCCGGAGAATAGCTATGGCAGAAACAGCTTCAGGTCCACGCACTTCCAGCACACGAGGCCACCACGCACCTAACATCCTTGTCGTATTCAAACTCTATGTGCCTTACGTCTTGATACCAATCTGGGCGTGTTAACCGCTTCATACGTAATAAACGCGCTGGCGAGGATCCAGGAAAGGAAAACGGTGCTTCAGACAGAGGAAGCTCCGGGCCATCAAGAAATTCGAGCTGTACACGAGGTGGATAAAGGTAGTCCTTCGGCACAACTGACACCCCGAGGGGTAGCGGATAGGTTACCAGAAGCACTCGAAACAGTCCATCGATCCAAGGGTCAAGTGCCCCATCAAGGCTGTTCTACTCTGAGCAAGGACACAGAGGAAGTTGACAAATGAACAGTGCTTACCCGAGATAATGCTGGTCGTCAGCATCGCCCCTCTCCCAAATCTCGCGAGCCCCTAGGCTCTGCAGTCTGCGCTGTAACTTCTTGGCCGCCCAGTTGTACCGCGCGTAACTCGAATCACCCAACCCGAACACGGCAAAGTCCATGCCATCGAATAAATCGGCAGGAAGGTCCGCACGCAGCAGAGTTTTCCAGAGCTTGGTCATGTTGCGTGGTTCGACTCCTTGGCCGGTCGTGGAGCATACGAAGATGACAAGCGGTTCTTCGATCAACGTCGCCTACAATGGAACTGGGGGTTGGAAGCGCTCAAACGACGGGCATACGTAGTGCCAAGAACTTGTGCTCACAATGTCGTACGCATCCATTGCGACCACCCTCGTCTTAAAGTGGTGCCTTCTCGCGTCTCTCCCCACTCGCTCCGCCACGTCCTGCGCGTTGCCGGTTTCGGATCCATACAACACCAGCAAACTTCGCTGCTCCATATCATCAGGTTCTCGATGGGAATGTGTGCTCGTCGTTGGACGGTCCTCAAGCGTGAGGCCGTTGAGAAGAGGCGGCTCCACGGTCATGTCGTGCGAGCAACCGGATGGACAGCGAAATGTGCTGCATGGTCGACCGAATCAGGCTGAGGACCCTTCGGAGGCATTCGGTGATTATCTCCGTCGGCGCTGAATTTGGACCGTCCGGGAAGCAAACTGAGCGCGCGCCTCGTGCAAACAGACCACGCTTATTAGACTTGGGCTGCTGACCGTCGAACAAGCCTAAACGCATAGACTTGGGACGATTTCGGTTGCTTCTGGAGTTTGCGCGTACAAGCCAAGACTATCTCTCCACCGAGGTTCTTCCGATTGGCTCTGCCGAGCAGTCCCCGCCGCAGCGATCCACGGTTTTCGCTGTTCAAGAGAGTACGCTACAACGTCTACGAACTTCTGATCGCGCTGCGGCTTTCTGGTCTAATCTGCACTAGTCGCTCTATATATTAACGTCTGCTTGTTATGTTTGTTCTTTCTGGCGCCACACTTGAGGACTTCTGTCGCCGATATTCGACTGAACTACTGACGTCCTTGGCGCTCTGAAGGAACGCGGCGACTCGTCTTTCCGCATGATTTTCGATCGCCCTATGGGACGACTATGCTGGTTTTATCTCCTAGGCGTTACGGGCTGTGTACTCGTCATATCATTACCATACGTGTACAGTCTGTCGCTAATTCTGGTGCGTCTTCGTTTTGCAGGCTTGCTCCCTTCAACGACAGCACGGTTGCCAGGCTCTTGACAATTGTCTGACCATTGAAACGACGCGCGTCATTCGCGCAGCGTTCACGGAAAAGATATGTCTTGCTGTCCCAGGGAGAAAGTCCGTCCATATAAGGAAGCCGGACGGTGTGCCGGTTTCCGAACGGAAGGGCGGAATATTTGAACCAAACTCGCGTCTGCCTCCTCGACACTCACGAACATACTGGCGGAAAGCAAGCGGCTATGTCCATCATTCGCTTTTGTTCATTCGGCTCCAAATATGTCTGTCGCGCGGCCGACTGACCCTTCTGGCTATTCTGACGTCGGGACCCTGGTCATTCCGTCAGAATGATCAGAAACCCTGCCTACGCTGGCAAATTTCCGAACAAACCTCTCTTCTGGAACCCTGAGGCTGGAACACCATGACTCAAGGTGACCAACTTCTGTTTACTTGCCTTATACGGTGCACCTCGCCACTCATCACCGACTATGGAGAGGCGCATTGTGAGAGGAGACGGCGGCTACGTTCGAGACCAAGTGATTGTCAACTGGAATTTCCTTTCGGGGATATTACTACTTCATGCCCTTATTCGACTGAACTTCTATCACCTTTGTCTCGATGTCTTCTGGTGCTTCCCATGGAACACGAACAACAGGAATCCAAGCACGCACGCAGCACTGTGCTTACGTGATGGAACGGTATCAACCCGGGGTATCAACACGGCTACTGCAATCTTTCTGCCTCTTCTCTACCCATTGTTGGTAGCTTGATCAACGGCCCGTTTCGGGTACCCATCTGATGGTATGTCACATGTCATCGACATGTCGTATCACGCCTGGGCCTGGTGGTCTGATGCACAACAGGGTTCGTACCTATCCGCGGCTCTCGACAGGCCCATCACGCCCATCCCGCACTTCTCCACACCCTTCCAACTTTATTTCGCAACTAGTTTGCAGAAGTCTCGCAAGTGCCTGCTGCGGCCTGTCTTCTGCCCGGCGTTCAGCCTAACTAGGCAGCCGCCGCTCCTTTCAGGAACACACTCTCCCTTCTCGAACTGTTCTGTATGCCGCGGGAAGCTTTTTCTCTGCTGCACCCGTGCGGTCCGCGGGTAGCTTATTCGGTCGCCTAGCCGCGCTTCCTCATCACTGACCTTCTGTCCGCCCAACGGGCATCCTTCCAGATACTGCTCTGCCAATGGCCTGCTCGCACTTTGTGAGCTGACGCTGTGGAGCCCGTGCGCAGGGCCCATCACGTTCTTCTCACCCTGCTGATACCCGGGAAGGCAAGTTGTCGGACCCTCGCCTCTGGCCCCCCAGGGCCTCAGGCCGGATTCCCCGTGTCACGCTCCAAGATGAGCCTGACGCAGCGCGCGGGCTCCGTTCAGGCGGGACGGCTCACACCAGAGGAATGGTAACGCCGTCCGACCGGAAATGGTCTCCGGCGAGTCTCGACGCGAAGCGATGGTCTCTCTGGCTGGCGTGCTTCGTGCGTGCAGGACTACGCTCGAACGTGGGGGAATTGGTCGCAGGATGCTGGGGGCTGGGTGCTGTCCCAGCCTGGCGCCGGGTAAGAGAGGGCGTGAATTGCCGCCGGAGAGATCTAGCGCTGCGCTTGGTCAGACGAGTCTTCTCGTCTTCCTAGGGACCCACGGCACCGGAGGGTCGGACTGGACTCGCTCGATCGGGCAAACACCTGCTTTTGTAGGGCGTGCGATGACGAGACGATGGCCGATGGCCGGCACGGAATAGAAGGGAGGGTTTCCCGGTCTCTCCCTATCGCTCTTTTTCTCGAGGTTTGTGCGCGCTGCGAGCTGGCGACACACCGTTCGTTCACATCAACGGCACCGACGAGACCTCCTGCCGCGCTCGACGCTCCAATACGGAAAACGCGGAAACCGACGGCAAGAGGCAAGCAAGGCGATACGCTCCGATATGGAAAACGCGGAAACCATCCGCATGAGGCAAGATATGGCGATATTGGCTCATCATCCGTCATCTATGGCGGCGAGAGGAAACCAATGGAGCGGAACGGCCTCGGAGATGGACACGTCCGGCGGACAGCCCGGGACGTCCGGGAGCCAGATAGGATAGTCGGAGAGGTCGGGAGCTCGATCAAGGCAATGTATGGTGCTCAGCGGAGACGGGGCGTGAGTAAGTCCCATTGCAGCGCGGAAGCACGTTGAGCAGGTGCGCAAGGTTGGCGAGGTTCAGGGAGAAACGGGTCGGTGCTGAATATAGGTCAAACTGTCGGGAGATCTCGATCGAGGCAATGTACGATGCTCAGCGGAGACGGGACGTGAGAAGACCTGTTCCAGCGCGGACTTGGGTTGAGCAGGCGTGCAAGCCTGAATGTAGGTTAGACCCGTCTGGACAAGGAGCTTGACGTAGAAAAATCTCCATTATCGTCTTCCGTAGTACTTGCTTCTCTTCCTGGGCCGGATGTACGCCAACAGCATTTCCTCCCCGCGCTCCTCCTGCGTGCTCCCCGCGCGCTCACACCGTCCTCCGATCCGTCATCACCCTCACAATACATCCAATCCCTGCGACCTCCGTAAGCCGTTCATGCCATCCGAGCATGACGCTCCCGTTCACATCCGCGTGATCACCCTGCTGGGCCATGCCCTTGTAGAGATACTTCATGAGCGTATCCTGCTGCTGCTGGGTGAGGTGCTTGACGAGTGAGGGGATGTCGGACGTTTTGGTGCTGTTCAGGATTAGGAGGACGGAGGAGAGGTTGAGTGCCTGTGTGAGGTGTTAGAGGATCTTGTGTGTGGGTGGGGAGGGGCGCACCTTGGCCTCATCCACGCCCTCGCCATACGGTGCCTGGTCGAGCACGACCTCCAGCGCGCCAGCGATATCTCCCCTATCCCGTGTCAGCCCAAGCAGTACAAATACGACGAGAACGCCAAAACGCACCTGCTCAAGCTCCCCCTCACCGCCCCGCTCTTCTCCCTCGTGTCCGCGAGCACCTGTGCGGCTGCGCGCGGGTCGGGGTCGTATAGCTCTGAGGGGAGGAGCGCCTCTTCGTCGAATAGGTCTACGTTTATCTTCCGGAAGGCCGTGTCCATGTTGCACTACTGTGGGTAGGGTCGTCTAGCCGGAGCAGTGGTTGGAGAGGGCAGCAGCGGGTAGTACTGGTGTGCGTGAGGGGGCGGTAAGCGCGCACCATCACGCAGCCACGCGGAACAGTGCCGATCTGCCTCCGCGCCACATGGCTTCCCGCTCAGGGCCCGGGTCCGCCGGGTCGCGGTGTGCCTGTTCCGCCGTCAATTGATGTGGGGCGGAGGGACGGCGGCGGTTTCCGAGTCTCTGCGACTGTAATTCACACACGTTCATTCCGACCATCTGCCTCCAGTGAGGGTTGACGTTGCGCTGCAAGAGAGTAATTTGGTTGTCCTCTGCTCTGCTAGAGACGCTCAGAGAAGAGAAGCAGGAAGGCATGTCAAAGGTGCGTCCAATCCTGCCTGTCCCTGACCCTTGCTGACCCGCCAAAGCTGGGCAAACTCCGCAAGGTGCGCTCTCTCCCCCCTGCCCCTCCCACACCATACTCACACCGCCCAGTGGGGCAAAGGCTTTGTGAAAGACCTGAAAGGGCCCGAGAGCGGGGACATCGACCCCCGGTCGACGGTCGACGAGGAGCTCAAATCCCTGGACGAGGACCTGTCCCTCCGCCGGCGCGGGCTCGAGCGGCTCCTGGTAGTGAGCGACGCGTACGGCCGAACGTTCTTCAAGCGCAAGGACTTTGATGATCCTGACCGCTCCAAGCCCTCGGGGGTGAGGAAGATGAACCCCCAGGAAGCGCTGGGGCTGCATTTGCAGAGGTATGGCGAGGCGCATGGGGAGACGGGGTTTGGGAGGGGGATGGGCGCGTATGGCAGGGCCAGGGTGGAGGTGTTTCATGCGTGGAGGCAGTATGGGAAGGTGTACAACGAACAGTATCATACGGCGCTTGAGCAGGGGTTGAGGCAGGTTAAGGAGGTGCAGGCGCAGCGCAAGGGGCTGGAGAAGAAGAAGTGCGTTCTCTCTTTCTGCTGGCGCTTTGCGTGCCGTGGTGAACGCTCATGCTAATGCTTCGGAAGGGCGGCACACGAGGCGAGCTACACCCGGATGCAGCGGGCTCGAAGCGACAAGAATGCGGAAGCGATGGAGGAGGATGTCTCGCGGTCGTATGCCGCCTAGTGCGTCCCCCTCTCCTTCCCTCCGCTCTCAGCAAGTGAAACCCGCTAACCCCTGGGCAGCGAGTCCATGCTGGAAGAAGTGCAGTCTCGCGTGCTCGAGATTGAGGAGTTTGAACAAGGGTTGCTGGCGCAGACGGTGCAGCTGGTTGAGGACGAGCTCGAGTATGTGAACACTTACCGGGAGGTGCTCCTCGGGGTGAAGGACGAGCTCGGGGGGTCGTCGTGCGTCCTCCCCTTCCCTCCTGCCTCCTACTGTACTAACCCATGTGTGCACGGGGTAGGTACTCCCCCAAGCCCCACGTGCCAAAAAGCAGTTCCCGGAGCTCCCTCGCCCCGCCCCCGTTCAACCGACGCCCCTCTGCCCGCTCCCTCCACTCCCTCTCCGAGCGCACCCAGCCCACGCACCTCCGCACCCAATCCCACCAACTCAAACGGGAAACGTCCAGCCTCTCCCGCGGTCAGGCGAGCCCAATGAGCAGAGGCAGGCACTGGGGCGAATGGGGCTGGAGCGAGATCGCCGCTGCTGGTGCTGAGGCGCATGGGGAGGGGGCGGACGAGGACTCGCTCGTCTCGCCCCGCGAGAGAGGGCGGGAAGGTCTTGCGTGGGGGGAGGACGACTCGGAGGACGACAACCTTCCCTCAGCATCAGCGCGCGGAGCACCCCCGAAGCTCCCCAGCCGCCCCCCCTCCCTCGGCAAACTCCAGATCCCAGCCCTGCCCCCTCGCACACGCCCCTCCCCCCTCACCCCTGGCGGGCGGAGCAGACCCCAGGAAGGGTATCTGATGCAGAGTGATGATGATGATGAACCCGAGCATGATCCGGAGCAGGAGCGTTCTTTCTCTGGTGCGCTCTCGGATGAGGAGACGGGGAGCGACCTTGGCTTTGGGACTGGCGGCCGTACGCCGGGGGAGGAACGGCCCGACCCGATGTCCGCCAGAGCACCCGCCCTCCCGCCCAGGAGGATGAACAGCCTGCGCAGCCCGCCGCCCACCCCGCCGCGCCGGAACGGGAACGGGAATGGGAGCTACGCGGGCACGCCAGTGGAGAGGCGCCGGGAGCTGGAGGAGGTCAAGAGCCCGTTTGATACTACGGACGAGAGCGACGCTTAGCGCTGCGGGCAGTGCATAAAAGGACGCTTATATTGCGGGATTTGGATGCGATTGTGGATGTGGTTCGTGCTGTTGTTGTTGGGATAGATGTGCTCTGATATACTATTGAATACTTATCGGAAATTCCACTGACGTATTTATGCAACCTTGACGGGTTCGGCACCCGACGAGCGTGAGGATATACCGGGCGAGTCACAGGTATCCTCGCTTTGTCTAGTAGAATACAACAGTTAGCTACTTATACAGTGTTTCTGGTATCCAAGGCCGCGTGCCGGACGTCAAGCGTGTAGATCATAACGGCTTCTCGATCTTGCCCCTTCCTCCAGTGACCTTGTCCCGCATCTCGTGTATCCTCTCGAGCTTTGCCTTGCGCATTGCGACCGCTTGGTGAATCCTCGCTTCGCGCATGGCACCACCTAGCATGCCCGCCTGGCTCAGCTTCAGCCGACGCGCGTAGCTGAGTGCCCTTCGGCCGATCCGCCAATATGTGAACGAGACGAGAGCAATGAACGGCACGACAAAGTAGAAGGCGGTCGGGTGCTCTTCCAGACCATTGAGCAGGTTCATACCCAGGATACCGGCGATGATGCCGCCTGCGCTGAAGGCGAGCGTTGTGATCGCGACACGGATTTCGAGGTGAAGGAGGCGGTTGCGGGCTGCAGGACGTCAGTGTACGCATCAGACAGGGACGACAGAATCACGCACTAGATGATAACAGTAGATTGATATGAGATGACGCAGCCTGCAGTCGAGATATGTTCTGCTGTGCAGTTGATGCGAGCGATGAGGCGTGCTTGACGTATCTGGAGCAGGATCTCAGCGCCTTCAAGCACCATCGAATGGTAGCCCACGCACGCTTCTAGCAGCAGTTCCACATCATCATCGTCACCCAAATCCCTCGCAATCCCATCCCTCGCATCACTGAGATACATCATCCTCATATCCGCCGGCTCGCTCAGCACGTCGTCCAATGCCGCCTTCAGCTCCTTTGCTTTACGTAGGAACACCTCCGCCGCATCCTTCACCTCGACGAGCTCTTGCAGCTGGTTGGTGGAAATGACCTCGGAGGTTGACATGCCGTGCAGGAGGGTGGAGACGCGTTCTGTCACACCGACGGAGATCTCGGACAGGTTTGCCAGAGCGTAGGATAAGAGTGCCTCAAGCGCCCTGCATACAACGATAAGGATGTGTGACAGAAACGAAGCAAATGGGCACTTACAAGAACTCGAACGGGGCCTGTGGTTCATGCTCCTCATCCGCGTATTCTGCTTTGACCCCAAAGACGCTCGCTGCTGCCTTCTCGCGTATCCTCAAATGCCGGATGTCCTGGGCGATCCCCTGTACGACTTCGCTTGGCGGAGGCTCTGAACTGCCCTGCACGGGCTCCGTCTTGTCGCCCTCGCCAGCGACAGTAGGCGTCGTTCCCATCGGCGGAGTTTCGGAGGATGGGAGAGCTTCAAGAAGGAGGACTCGGTCGGATCTGATCACAGCTCGAATAGATGGAAGGCAGAAGAGGATTGCGCCGGTGCGCACGAGTATTGATGATGGTTGATCTTGCTGCAAGCGCGTTCAATGCCCATTAACAGCTGCGCAGAGCCGTAGGAAACGCACAATGTCCGTATCCAATACCCTCAGATCTCGTGGCTGTATGCCGTTCTCTTTGCACAACCTCATCTTGCTCAGCTTTTCGACGTTGACCATCCGCATATCGCTCGTCGTGTCGTCCATCTTGACGAGGGTACATCGCGCATGCAGGACATCACGGTCCTTGCTTAGCTGTGTCGCGGAGGTGTATTCACTGAATCTACGAGGCGCAGATGGGCAGCAGAGACGGAATTGAGCGAGTGGTGGACGGGGTAACCGGAACATGACGGCAGAGATATGGTCGAAAACAGGAGGAATGCAATGATGAACATGTGTCCTGCCCCTGGCCTCGTCGCCAACTTGACTCGGAATGTTACCGCGAGCGTACCCATGTGTGTGTACAACAATGGTACAAATTGTATTTATTTTGGGTCACAGATATTCGATCCGAGCGGTGAACTTCCATTGAGGGATACAAGAGATATATGGGAAACAGAGCAAAAGTAAATAAAAGACCCAAGACTGGCCCGGCCCTCGCGCGGCCATCCGGCGTCAACCGTACGACACCGCCTATCGTGTACGTCTACGTGTCACATACAGGCACATGCTCACGCATTGAGCTTGAGCACGAACAAACCGCGCTCCATCGAGTTCAAGAGCAGGTAGCCGCTCTCGAAGTAGGGGTAGACGGACCAGGAGCCGCCGAACTCGACCACACCGCCGACGGCGTCGTCCTCGGGATGAACTGCAGGACGGTCAGTACGCCTGCGAGAGAAGATAGGAGGAGGGGACGGACCGTCGAAGAAGCCGACTTCGCGGAAGGCCTCGCCGGATGCGTCGGCGCTGACGGTGGAGACATCGACGATCTAAATGGATGCGATCAGCAATCGATGGAAGAGGTTAACAGCAAAGGTGACATACCCTCAGACCGCTCTTGTAGTTCGACTCATAAGCGAGACCGTTCTGCACGCGCTCGATTAGCCAGGTGGGGTAGGAAGAGCAGGGAGAAGACGCACCACAACGTAGAGGTTGTGGTCGATGCTCTTGACGGGGCTCTTGTAGTATCCCGAGAGGATGGGCTTCTCGAGGTTCCTGATGTCCCAGACGTACGTGGTGGTGTGGTTGTCCGCCGCCCAGCCTGCACAACCTTATCAGCCCTACTCCAGCGCATAACACAGGATAAGACGCACCGCGCATGTTGAGCTCATCGAGCTCGTCGTCAAGGAGGAGGAAGCTCTGGTCGGCCTCGTCGACGACCCACCCCTGGTGCGAGTAGCTCACACCGTAGTAGGGCGTGCTGCTGATGATCGTGCTCGCGCTCGGGTCAGTGATGTCCCAGATGGTGAGCGAGTCCTCGGCGTAGGCGTAGCAGACGTCACGTCCCTCGTACTTGGCGTCGGGGCCGTGGTAGACGAGGCACTGGGCGCTGAGTGGATGTCAGCTGAGCTTTGGAACTGCGGGAAGGGACGCACTCGTGCACGTAGCCGTCCTCGGAGGCGCAGCCGACCTCGATCGGGTTGGCGGGGTCGGTGACATCGAAGAAAATCATACCGGCGGCGCAGGTGCTGCACGCAGTCAGCATATATGATACCGCAGCAGAAGGGAGAGGGAAGCGCACCCGTTGCGAGGCGTCGAGCCGACCGCGGCGATCAGGTTCTTCTCGGCGTGCGCGACGATGTTGTGCGACCTGCCCTCGGGGAGGGGGAGGACGCCGGTGATCTCGGACGTGAGGAACGTCTTGGGCCCGGTGCGGAGCTTGGTGTCGAGCAGCTGTCCATCGTCACTTATCAGCACAGGCCGATAAGGGAAAGCAGATATATGCGCACGTTCAGCAGGTCAAACACCTGGATCCCATGCTCCTCCGCCTCGCTGCCGATGTACGCGTAGTGCCCAATGACCTTGATGTCGCGCCAGATGCTGGTGAAGCTCTGCGTGGGCAGCCGGCCGAGGTAGACGACCTCGACGCCAGAGTCGTGCGAGGGGACGAGCTCGACGAACGCCGTGCCGTCCATCTGGCCCACGAGGCCGAACTCGCGTCCACAGTGCGCCCAGCCCCAGATGTCGTTGCCGATCTGTATGAAGGTTAGAGCTGGAGTTAGCGAGGGAGGTGGAGGGACGTACGCGCTCGGTGGATCCCAGCAGCGCGTGGGGCAGGAAATACGCGAGGTCGATGCTGTTGCACGCATACGTGCTGCGCTCGTCGCCAAGCGCGCCCGAGAAGCCGTTCACACAGGGGGTGAACTTGCGGATCGGGTCGAGGGTCATGGTGTCCCAGAGGTTGCCGGGCGTAGGGGTGGGGTCGCGCATGCCAGCGACGGCAGCGGCCATACCATCCATGAGCTTCATGTGCACATGTCCCTCTGCGTACGCCTCTTTGGACGCAAAGTAGTCTGTGTGATGATTGAAGATCACCTCAGATGCGCGGCGGGGTGCGGTCGCGACGGCATTGGCCGATGCGAGGGAGAGGGCGACGAGGGTGAGCTGGCGGAACATGGCTAGGAGGCTGAGGGGAGGAGACCAGCAGCGGGGGTTACAATCGTCTCATCGCGCGTATATATCATCCCGAGTCGCGCAGTGATTGTCGTGTGGGCAGTTGATGGCTTATCGCTGTCGATTTATGCATTTGAGTGCTTATCGCTATGCTTTCCGCGTGCTGGTCTGTAACAGGAGATGCCCAGGCTAGTGGCGTCATTGGAATGGATCCTTCGCACACGCGTCCAGGCGGCAGTCGGATTCCCAACCCGCCTCGTTCCCTCTCGGGATTTCCCCGCATTGCTTGTGGTGACTGCAATGAAAAAGAAACAAGACGAGTTGACCTTCTTCTTCTGCTTGCCCCAAAGATATCTTGAAGCTCTATTGGCAGATGTTGACTCATGTCAAAGTCCTATGACCGCTGCAGTAAGTACTTCAGCAAAATTCCATCGTGTGGCCGGGAGTGTTAAAGCCGAGGCCTGTAAATCCGATGCGACGCGTCGTCCATCGTCGCGTCGTCCATCGTCACCGCACGGTCCCTTGCTCAATGTCAATCGTCGTTCATCTCACTCTACTGTGCAACCTGATGAAGCAAGCCATCCGCTTCGTCATTGAACATAGGAAGATTGAAAATACATCTCTTCCCTGCAGAGCAACAAAAGGATCGGACGGACGTATGTATGCTTCCAAACAACGCTAGAACCTTCCGGACATTCTAAGATCTCCCTAATTCTACTCTGGACCAGCACACCAATTTGCACTACCCTCAACTTACTATCAGATCATTCGTTTGCTTGCTATCTAGTCCAGTGAACGACCGTCGGACCATGGATGTTTCAAACTCCTCGAGGTGTATCTCTTGCTGCGGGAGGTTTGTCCTGTAGCCGTCCGTATGGGATGGTAAGGCCTCTTACATTCAGCGTTCCTAGGAAATGGAGTTGCGATGGCACCCGACCTGTGTGCGCTCGATGTCGGCAAGAGGGTGCGGAGGCACGCCATTCAACATAATATACCTTGATGAATGGCTGATCACCAGCCAGTGC
Organism: Calocera viscosa TUFC12733; assembly: GCA_001630345.1. Classification (NCBI taxonomy): domain Eukaryota; kingdom Fungi; phylum Basidiomycota; class Dacrymycetes; order Dacrymycetales; family Dacrymycetaceae; genus Calocera; species Calocera viscosa. The sequence continues at coordinate 172,558 of KV417310.1, forward strand.
TCCTATGATTGGTCCTTGGACAAAGGCATCTTCGAGTTGTTCCCACCGTGGGCCAATCTGAACGGGGAGATTGCCCTTGAGCGCCGCGCTCAGCAAGTCGCTAACGGCGGGTTTGCAAGGGTGTACCGTACCCATATGTCTACAGGTCAGCCAGCGGCCGTCAAGGTGTTCTTCGATCATAAGCGGCCGCCTGCGAGAGCCCTCGAAGTATGCCGCTCCACTTCCCGTACTATCACGATTGACCGCTCGTAGTTGTCTGTTCGTGAAGCGTTTACATGGCACCGCTTAGATCACCCCAACATCGTCCCGTTTCTGGGGATCGCAGATTACGCCAAGATTTGCCCGGGCGGATTCCCACAACTCTGCCTCATTTCGCCCTGGATGTCGGAAGGAAATATAATGGAGTACCTCAAAGCTAATCCCTCAATCTCACCATTACCTTTGGTTCGTTGCATGACCTGCCCAGATCCACACTCACTGATGAACCTCAGTTGCTGGATATTGTTAATGCTGTAGCTTATCTTCATTCCTTTCCATCCGGATCGATCATTCATGGCGACCTGAAAGGAGTGAGCCGGGCTGTACCAGGAGGGCAATCCCACTTAGCTCACATTACCCTAGAACAACATCCTCATAGGCTTCGACGCAAGCGAGACACTGTATTACCCAAACGGACGACCATGTGCGCGTCTCATTGACTTTGGGCTGTCCCAGATAATGGAAGTCGGCATGGAAGACGACGTCGGCACGACTAGCACGGGCTTTAACGGGAACGCGAGATGGTTGGCGTTCGAGCGCATTCTTCCAGCAAAGTACGGACTTCGACAATCCGAATCCAAGTCGACAATGAGCGATATCTTTGAAATGATGCGGACTTTCTTAGAAGTGCGTGTCTGGTTGCCTGTCACAATGAAGAGAGCTCACAGTCAACTTAGATCCTGACAGGCGATCCACCTTTTCAAGGATTGTCGGAATATGCAGCTCTGGCAGAGGTATTGCGAGTCTCCAATCCGGAGCGCCCAGCCCGTTGCCATTGGATCGATGACGGTCTGTGGCGTTTGATGTCGAACTGTTGGTCAGACGTTAAGGAGGCACGACCCTCACTAGACGAAGTGCGCGAAGATCTTCAGGAAAGCATCTCCCTTGATTTCATTGTGGTAAGGATTTAGAAGTGCTTTCCTATAACCTCCAATGACAGTATTGTGCCAGGGATCGGGACCGTATGTGGATTTAAGAAGGTTGTTGCGCAGAAAGATCCCTGCGGGAAGGCTCCTAATCCGGGGAGAACGCATGAAAGCCGTCATGTTTGATTTGTCCAACATACACGACCTGTTCACCCCGGATCTCGAGAGGATTCTCTACCAGCTTGACGTCAAGGTGCTTCGCTTCCACACTTCCGAGCCCTGGACGCGGGCCGGACAGCATCAGGTGAAAGTTCTCCTACGGCAAACTCCTGCCCTGCAACATTTGGAGCTATGCGCCAATCGTGTCCCGCCACATATCAGTTGGGCGCCCATCCTTCAAGCGGCGGAGAATCACGCTTCCAATCTCACTACCCTGATCATGAGATATGTTCCGACAATCTTCGGCCAGCTAGTGTGGTTCAGTCTGCTCAACCTGGAGATTCGAGTACATGGCGAAGAGCATACATCTGGTGCCCACCCTGTATTCGATGTTTTTGCACTCCTGGGCAGGACCCCCTCCTTGGAGCGGCTTGTACTTCACGACCTGGCAGGCACATTCGGGAACATACGGACGAAGCCATCTCTGGGATTCGACAAGATGGAAGGCGAGTCAACCTTGCAGGTCCTCAGAAGAAGATCACCACCTTTATTACGGCTTCAAGTCTTTCATCTCAGAACCGGCAACTCTATAATGGCTTCTGCGTATCTAATGCTTCCCTCGCAGTCGACCCTCAGAGAGCTGTCTGTCTCTATTTGGGCGCCCGTGCTGTGGTCGGAGCTTTGGAACATCGAGCAGCTGGTAACCTGGCCACGGCTCAAGGTCCTCAGTCTACCACCACCAAGCGACATGAAGGCTCTCCAGGTATTTCGGGATCTCACCGCTTTAGAAGAGCTGGAATATGCTAGAGATGCTTTTCTGGATCTGGTAGCACTCGTCTCGGACGTAACGACGATACTTCCCAGTCTGAAGACCTTGAGAATACGAGGGAGAAGTTACATTCGCTACCACCGTGAAAGTGTTGTAGGGTTCTTACGCGCTCGAGAACGTGCTGGCGCTCCTCTTCAGCGACTTCTGATCCACGAAGACTACTTGGAAGACTTGTTATACGACGAGCCCGAGCTCAAAGAAGTCAAGGTGCAGATTGGGAGGTATAGGCCGCGTGATGGATTTGAGGGTGTGGAGGCGGCCTTGGAGCCAGTAGACGTCCTTTTGTCCGAATCGGAGTTGAGGGAGCACGGACTGTCGCGAGAATGAAAGCCTAAGAGAGCCAGGGAACATTGGGAGATGCAGCCCTACCGAACTACAGGGAGGAGTACAGCTGCGAGGAGGACGGAGATGTTCGGTGCAAATGAATCAAGGTTGAAGAGATGAGATGAGAGGAAGCTGTGAGCGGACTTTTAGGGAACGCCTTGATGTAAGCACTGTACCATCTAATCGTGTTCCTGAAGATGTGACAACTGCTAGGGTACTTATCGTCCCCGAAGTACAATGGAGATCTCCTTTGATGCTGCTTTTCGCACACTCGCTGAATATTGCTTGGTGTATCACAACTGGTAGTGTTGTTTTAAGACATCGAGCGCAGGAAGTGTGGGACTGGTACGCCGGATGCACCTTGCGGTACTACACGCAGCCAACGCGTCGTCTCGATCATGGAACTCTGCTAGCCCTTCAAACGTGTGTTCGTAGCGCCAAGCACGCGCCAGATCGGCGTTTTCTCAGGCCGGTATGTCGTTCAGCTGGTGCATCGAGGAAACTGCATGGGCGGCAGAACTTGCACGATATTCGGCACAGCGGACTCAGGCTGCCGGAGCCATCAGGGTCCCGGTCAGCGCTTAAATGGGTGCTTCGAAGTCACGCGGAGGGAAGCCACTGGTAGTCTTTTGACTTGGGTCACCGCGGGGAAAGCTTCTTCGACCCGTTCCATTCAGAAATGCCTAGCGTCCCCGTAGGAGAAAGAAGCCAGCCCCGGAGGATTGACGACCGACGTCCTCTTCGATTGACCTCGGCCTCATCATGTATAAAGGACCTGCTCATGATGTGACAGTTCATGCGGAAATCGCTCACAGCACGGCGTCCTGTCTCCCAGCTGATCCTCAGAATGAAGTTGGCTCTCGCAATCTTTGCTATATCTGCGGCCGCTCTTGTCCACGGCCTATTCATCGGGGTACGTCAGACCAATGCATGGCGTTGCAGACGGCCTAACCCTGTTCCATCCCAAGAGGTTTTTCGATGCTTCTGGCACCAGTGCGTATGTTCGCTGCACTTATCATACCACGCTGATTTAGAGCGGTGAACAGCAGGGCCGGTCTTAACGCAGCGCTCCACGACCTCTGGGTAAGGCAGCACGCAGCTGAAGAGAGTCCAGCTAACAGGAACTGCTCAGGTTCTCCGTTCAGGGATACGTCGCTGTGGTTTCTAGCGATGATGGTCTTGTGTGCTATATGACCGGGCCAGGCTACTGTACAATAGGCGGCACGAACCAAGAGGATGCGGTCACCTTCACTGCCATGCCGATCTATCTTGGACTGCAGGCGGTTTATTCCGTCAACTTGGTCCGTACAACTTTCCTCACAGCATCATCGTGGCTTGACATAATGCACAGCTGCCCGGCTGGAACCTGGCTATCCAAAAGGTGTCCGCTCCTAGAGGCTACTTCAATGGCTCGGCCGGCTCGTGAGCAGCAGTGCATTGTAAATGTATGGTGGGCTGATAGATCGCTAGGGTGGATTCCGGGGAGATAAGTATCCTTTCCGCGAACGGTACGTGTTTTGCAGTGCTTGACCTTCTGTGCTGAAATGGCATTCAGAAACACCTGGAACGTACAACACAAATGGTGTCAGCGAGGGTGGTATTGTACGTTGGCTTCAGATGATGTCCCGGTTTTCGCTCAGATATCTAAAGTGGACGATCGCCCTTCTCGGTGGTCAACTCACCGCTACGTGGACGAACGAGGATGGGAGTGAGTGCTAGCATACTGCCGTTTTCGTACCACTAATGGTACCGGTGAACAGCCCAAGTAGGCCTCGGCTTTCTCCAGGACCCTTACTATGGTTTTGTCTACGCTGCGCCCGATCCGGCCGCTTTCAACGAATGGCAGTATTCGGATGGCGGAGCAGACGACGGCTACCTGTACAACGACGTGGTGAGTCATCTTAGGCATTCAGATACGTTGCTTATGATATTGACAATCTACTCCAGTCACTCTTCTTTGTCCCGGAATTGTAGGAGATAAAGAGCACTTGCCAAGCGATGTTCTTCAACAGAGCTCCTATGTCCCGCCCCTCCAGAGGAGTTCTCTGTAGTAGCTACCACTTATGGAAGTACGCCAATGTTACGGCGGTGATTGCTCACACCTTATTGTTATCTCATAACAAGCAAATCGCTTTCTGCAACGTGGGATGACGATATCTGGTCGATGTCTCAGCACTTCGCCGAAGGTGCTCATCTTGGACTCCGCACGACTTGGATGCGAAGGATCGTCGACATTGTGCAGGTAGTCGCCCCATTGTAACCGAGGACATGTCGTCATTGGAATGGATGGTCGCGTCCCAGGAAACCGAGCCAATTAGCGCTCACCAGTCGCACCAATCAGGTCCAACTCGGAAGGAGCTAACCGGGACCCATCGTGGGCCGGTGTTTGTCAATCTGTTGCATCGATTTGAAACCCGGCGTAGGGTTGCAGTATGCCGTATGGCCCTCTGCATGCAAACGTGCTCAAATTCATGTGCACGGAAGCAAGACAGACATAGCCATTTGACTTCTGACTGCATCCGCTTAAAATTGACCGGAGATCAAGAGTGCAGAGCGCCGGACGATAGCCACGCTTGTTCTGGCGGAACCGTCAGGCAGACGTAACCGCATTTCGAATTTTTGCCTGCAGACATGGTGGCTCTCTCAAGGCGATGGACGCGACGCGTGGACGCGTCGCCTGCAACACCGAGCGTCAAAGCAAGGGGAGGCAAATCGCCCTTCGGCATGGACGGCATTATGGCGACCCGACTTGGACCCGCATGTTCAACCTCCTTTTGCGGCCTTTATCATGGCGACGAGACAGGCGCTGACCCTGGCACGACCCTTTCCATGCAGAAAGGCCTAGCGTCTCACGTGAATATTGCGGAATCTCCATGACTGTCCTCGTTCACTATTCGGCCCCTGCCCATCTATAAAGTGCGTGTTGAGCGGATGCTGCGTAAAACGGTTCCCCTTGAGCGCGCCGTCCCCTGGCATAGATGGTTGGCAGAATGATCCTTGCTCTGGCGACCGTTGCTCTCTATACCGCTTGTCTTGTCCAGGGTCTGTCAATTGGGGAGCAACAGACGAATGCCTGGCGCCTTGCACGTGGTCTGAACCCGCTCAAGCCCAAAAAGTTCTTCGACGCAACCCGGACAGGTGTGTAGTACCAGTGTACCTTCATCAACACTCATACTGAAGGCGATGCAACGTAGGGCCGCATCTGCCGCGGCAATCGATTACTGGGCCGTGAGGAAAGCAACTAGCTCAAGCCGCAGCGCCGCTCATAGAGATTGTCCAGAGTGCCGATTCTAGGATACGTTGCGGTCACGCCTGGTGACGGTTCTGTTGTCTGCTTCGTGGCCGACGCCGGATGTTCTCCGGGCGACACCACCGAAACAGATGGCACTACCTTTACCTTCGATCCTAACTACGCTGGATTGCAGCCTATCACTTCCGTCGATCTGGTCCGTACTCCGCCGGTTAAGCACCGTCTTGACTTGACGTCTATTTCCAGCTGCCCACCTGGCAACTTGCGATCCAGAAAAATTCCGACCCCGTAGGCCATTTCGATGGCTCACCAGGCTCGTAAGCCAGGGCTCGTCGCATTCACATCATTCCTTCCATTGACGATTTTGCAGAATCGATGCCGGTCCAATAGTCATACTTGGTACGCACGGTGAGTGAGCTTTCCAAAGCACGTTGTATCAATTGCTTACAGTCATTTAGAGACACCCGGCACATGGGCCAGCCCGAGCGAAGGGGGTATTGTATGATTTGTACTTGTCGTCCCATGGCTTTGTCTCACTGATTTCTAGTGGCAAACCGATTCTGGCTTCCTTGTCGCTACTTGGACGAACGAGGACGGGAGTGAGTATCCACATCTTGTCGTAGCTACACCGCTGACCATTTTGGCAACAGGCCAAGTAACCCTTGGTCCAGCGTTCCTCCAGGACCCGTACTACGGTGAACTGTACGCGGCGGCCGACCTGGATGCTTACAACCAATACCAGTATTCGGACGGCGGAGCGGATGACGGTTACCTTTACAATACTGTGGTATGTACCATGCTCCTCACCACTAAGTATTGTACTGATGCAACTCCTGCTGCAGTATCTCGTTTTCGTCCCGGCTTAGGAAGGGAACTTTGGGACTTTATCACGCGCTGTCGCGCACAGACTCTTTAGAATTTCGTAGCGCTCGACGTCCGATGTTCTGACATGTGCCGGTACCATACACATTCTTTACTCGATATTAGGTCATGTTTCCCGGCGAGTTTTCTGCACACTTGGCCGCTCTTGGTGCCTTTCCGGTGGGTCGTGATTGCGCGCAATCTATTCCCCCCTGCCTAGACCGCGACAGAACCCCGTCTTAACAGGTGTGCCCGAGGATGTGGCCCCCAGATATTCCAGCATGTCCTATCCCCGCCATCTGACCTCTTCTCCAAATCCCGCTGCCCAAAATTGCACGAACTGAGATGGGACAGAGGCCACCGTATAGACAGTGAATGCTTCGTAAATGTGCACGGGATTGGCCTCGCACCGTCATGATCATAGGGCGGGCTGAAGCCGAGGGACCGTAAATCCGACGACGTGCCGCGAAACTGGCGCGTGCCCTACTCGCCGTCACCCACTCCCTCCCCACGCCATCCCCTGTCGCTGTCCTCCCCGCACTCCCACAGCACACATCGCCCAGCATATCGGCCTACATCCTCCTCCCCGCTGTCTTCCTCCTCTCGCTCCTCGCAATATTCCCACGCTTGAGGAAATATACACCCATGAGTCGGCCTGCTGTGCGTCCCTGCGTGCTCATGCGCTGCGCTGTGAGCTGACGAGTCATACGCGCACTCTTTGCAGAAAGCGATCAAGCTGTCTAATGCCCAGCGAGACCAGCTCACGGCGCAGTTCCAGTCTCTAACAGGTACAACGTGCGCCTCTCCTTTCTCCCATTCCGTACTTCACTCTGACGCGGGATGCGCGACAGGCAACAAGACGCGGTCAAGGTGCTCAAGAAGTACAACTACAATCTCAACAATGCTGTTGATGCTTTCTTCTCCAACACGTCGGCGCTGCAGGACCGGGCGAGCGTGGCGAGCGGGCAGAAGCTGGGACAGCTTTTCGACAAGTACAAGGGTGTGCCGCATCCTGAGCCGCGCTGAGTCCAGCGATTTATTGAGGTATCGCTCCAGATCCGGACGGGGACATGATCGGCATCGATGGGACGATCAAGCTTTGCCAAGACATGGATGTCTCTCCAGAAGACGTGGTGCTGCTGGCTATCGCATATGAATGCAAGTGTCCGGGCGTCGGCGAGTTCACGCGAGAAGGATGGGTTGCCGGGTTACAGTCCCTCAAGTGCGTGTACTGTTCTATTCGCTCGTGCTTAGGGGATTGATGATGCCATAGCTGCGACTCGATAGAGGGTTTGAAGCGCGCTCTGCCATCCCTGCGGCAGCGCCTGCTGACCGACAATGACTACTTCCGCACCGTCTACCTCGCTACGTTCAACTTTGCAAAGGCGCCCGACTCGCGCGTCCTCCCCCTCGATATGGCACTCGACTACCAGCGGCTACTCATTCCCCCTGCGCTCGGCTCGCGTGGGGCGCTGGCGAGCCATAGCCCGCCCGGGTTCAAGGCGGAGCACTTTGAGTGGTGGGCCGAGTTCTTGACGGAGAAGAGCGGGATGAAGGCGATGACGAAGGATGTATGGAATAACGTGCGCCCAGTCCCGCTTTATTGTCTGGTGGGAGTGCTGACACCAAGACAGTTCATTGATTTCATCAAGCAAATAGACGCTGGTTTCCTGACCCACGACCTGGATGGTATGTACATATTCCGCTCTGTTACACAGAGGCTTACCTGCGTGTCCACAGCCGCTTGGCCATCCGTCATTGACGACTTTGTAGAGTTCGCCAAGCAGCGCGCCATCTCCGGACCTACAGCTATGGAGGAGTGACCTCCATGCTGTTTTACGCCTTTCTCCTCGCAGCTGATCGACGGGGTGGTGGAGCAGTCGGGTGAGGCTGTTCCTGCTACAGTAGATGCGATAGATGACAGATGAACATCGCATACAAATGAAGACTTTCGTTGTTGTACATCACAGTATGAGTCATGATCGTGGTCACGCGAGAGTGTCGATCTAAATGCACATTTCGTGCCTAAGGTCATTGTTGCACAGCAATATTACTGTGACAATGCACCAGCGGTCCTGTAGTCACCTTCTGTCAACTGCTTCCGCCTACCTGAGGAAAACTCGGTCCCTGAGTGCATTCCTCACTGTTTACTTTTGAGTTCTGACCAGCATGAACGGGAAAGCAGCAGCGCACCTTCCGCACCCACTCTACCTCCCAGAGATCCTCAGCATCATATTCTCCCACTTGCCCAATGTCGACCTCTCTCAGTGTCTGGCCGTGTCGAGGCTGTGGTTCGATTGCGCTGTTCAGGGACTGTACAAGCATGTGAGGATCGTCGACTTCTTGAAGGTTACGGAGAGCGGGCGAGCAGAAGGAGGACCAAGACTGGTGAGTCAAGCACAACCTTTTCAAAGCACTCTCACTGACAATGTACAGGGCCAGTTCGTGCTTACCATGCAAGACGCAATCCGACTACGCAAGTACGGTATGTCCCTCCAGCCTAGTAGTGAGAGCGCGTCTAACCCCGCCCAGCACCGCATATACTCACCCTATCCTGCACCTCCCACGAGTATCGAAATCGAGAAGTGCGCCACGACTGGAAGGCCGCCGGGCGCTCGTACGCGCTCGTCCCCCTCGACCCTCTAGACCAGTTCTCCACCATGATCCGTCAATGGCACGCATTGATCCTCTCCGACCTGCATCTCTCACCGCAGCCTATTCGACAAGGCGCATTCCCCACGCTGCAAGACCTGTTCCCAAAGCTCAGCGGGCTCCGAGGCGGCTTCGACTTGGACGACGACCTGTCCCCGACGACGTCGCTCGAGTTCACCCTCCCGCTCGACTCGCCGTCCGCGCTCGTGAACGGGCTCACGTACCCTCTGCAAGCCGCATATACGTACAGTATGGAACGCGAGCTGAGGGGCACCGAGCTTCTCCTCCGCTCGAGCAAGGCATACGCGAATCTCGCCGTCTTCCAGCCATACTTCTTCTTCTACCTTCGGCAGAGCGCCACTCTGCGCGAGCTCGAGCTCGCCGCGCTCTGGGACTCCAAGACGGATGCGGTGGACGACTGGAAAGCCGTGTGGCTTGAGGAGGAGACGGTTCCCTACCCCGCTCGCAGGTGCGCGCTACGCACGCTCGTCCTCCGCTGTCCAAAGCCCGCGGAGATGTTCGCCCGCCTTGTCCACGAGGACATGCTTGGCCCGCAGCTGCCCGAGCTGGAGCGCCTTTTCTTCGGAGTGGAGAACGCGGTCGATATCGAAGAGTGGGACATGTCGGAGAGCGAGGAGGAGGGGGAGCTGCACCCGTTCACGATCGATGGCGATGAGGAGATGTCGGACGCGTCAGAGCATGGCGTAGAGGGGGAGGAGATGAGCACCGAAGAGAGCGGGACGGACAGCTCCGACACGGACGAGACAGACGTGACGACTTCCGAAGAGGAGGAGCACCATTTTCACGAAGCGAGCATGTCCGGCTCCGGCTCAGACGGGGAGGGCGACTGGCAGACGGAAGACGAGATTCAAGTCGATGGGAGCGACATTGCCGCCGCAGAAGCGATGTTCGGAGCCGAGCTCCTGCCGGGTCGTCTGCCCAGCTACTTCGAGGATGGTTACCGACCACTTGTACGGTTCAGCGCGCTGATGAAGGACGGACCGGCACTCCACGCACTGCTGGAGGCGGTAGCCGTGGCGTGTCCGGCGCTAAAGGTGCTGGGCTGGGATGGGCGAGCGAACGTCACGCTCGGTCGGGCGTACGCGGCCAGTAGTGTGGAGGGGAGGACGGAGATGCTCGAGCGGGAGGTGCGGCGTGTTCTGGAGACGCGGTGACGAAAACATCATGATATGCTTCTGGTACAACCTGGTACATGCTATGACCGTGAACGACCAACATTATCCCTGGCACATTGATGCATTCTAACTAGCTATTGCAAGGATTCCCGTTAATCGAATCCCCTCCCGATGACCTTCGCTCATCACCCGTCCCTGGCCTCTGGCACAACAAAACAACCGCGGACAACGCCACAGCGCAGTTTCCGGCATCGAACTTGTGAATAAACGAACTCGACGAACTCAACGCGGCCCGATTCTCTCTCACCCATAACCAACCTGGACAACTGTTTCACGGCTCTGCAATCTCTATCGGCCTCCCACACTTGTCGGTAAAGTAACTCGTTGGGGCCGTGTGACCCAGTCTGGTTCTCTGCTCGTGGAAACGTGCCAGGTCAGTGCGTGTATAGCCTTCCGCGTGCAAGGTTTGGAGCGCTGGAAGTAAGGTGTGAGCTGCCAAGTTGAGTCCAGCGTGCTGTTCTATCAAGGCCTCTAAGTAATGGTCGCCAGACCGGAGGTGCAATACTTTCACACTAGTCAGCTGTGAGAGGGCGTCCAGGAAGGTTGGTTTGTCCCAGCCAATTCTGATAAGCCTCAAGACCCTTATGTCGGGATATCGATATTGGGGAAGATGCCGAAGACAAGGTCTAAACCCAACCGGTCCGAGCCCATGCAAGCACAGTTCATGCACATTGGGGGCGTAAAGAGCATCAAGAAGATGCCACAAGGTCCCCGGAGACACCGATCCGATGCGAAGAATGCGTAGGCTATAGAGCTCCACGAAAGCGCTTGAGAGATCTTCCACAAAGTCGTACGGCCCAACCCGCGGGCCAGATGCAATCACAGTAAGTCTACGAAGACCGGGGGTTCCTCGAAGCAGAGAAGTCCAGTGGTCAAGTGTCAAGCGAAGGTCGCCGTGGTGGTGGCGCACATCAAGACTCTCCAGGAGACGAAGCGTTGAAGGAGCCCATGACAGGGGTACGTAGTGCATGCACAGGTCTTTAAGCTGGGGCGTGGCTCCTGCAAATAGTTTCGTGGGAATGCGGGGTAGCCAGGTGAATGCGCTGCCAAATGTCGACGCTCCAGCACGACCAGGGTCTAGAATGAGCCTTAGCGCTGTAAGGAAATTCGCCGGTTCCTTGCAGCAGTCCAGCGCTGTCTCCATCCTGAAGGACAACTCGGTCCGCACGAGAAACGTTCTCCAACGAGAGGGCGGAAGCATGGGGAGCAAAAGGCGTAGAGTGTCAGGCGGCAGCGAGAGGGGCCGGCCATGGATGTAGACATCATCCGTGCACACCAGGTCCAGACGACTGTTGTTATCGAACTGACGTATGCTCCATTCACAGCTACCTTCCTTAAGGATAGCCAACAGGCGCGCGAGTGCAGGAGTCGATTCCGCCAGAGGAAACATGGCCTCGTCATCGTTCCAGAGAGATGCGCGCTGTAAACAGTGAGCAAGGTCCTGGACACGTGTCGGGTGGCAAGATTGAAGCTCACCTGCAGGGCCGCACACAATCTATAATACAAAATCACAGCTTTGATATCTGGAGCATGAAGCCGAGTTTCACATCGTATACTCCAGCAGCGCAGCATCAGGTTCCACATTCCGTTATTAGAAGCAAGCGCCCCTTCAACCGGACGCGGCGGATTCTCTGCATTCATCACTTTGCTCAACACAGCGAGGTCAGTCGCCGAACCGTATGGAATCTCCTTTGTCAGGAGCTGAGAGAACCTGTCAGCAAGCGCTCAAGTTTAAAGTCACGCAAATACCTGTAAGAAGGTGCGCATCATCTCAAACACATCGCTCTGAGTCGTAAACGCGAGGGCCGCGTGTGAGATGCCATACATCGATGGTTGTATGCGCTCCCATGCTAGCCAACGCGCATTTCCGGCAGCACCAGTTGTCGTGGTAGTGTCAGCCATAGAGTCACCCTCACACCAGCTACGAGAGAGTCCAAAGTCCACAAGGCGGGCTGTGAAGCGTCCGGAGGATACAGGGCTTCCAAATATGAGAACATTGTTCTATGAACATCAAGAGTATAAGTCGCGGCGGGGCTAAGGATATGTTATACTTACAGCCTTCAAATCTCCGTGAATTATGGGAGCTGGCTTGAATTGATGCAGATACTCAACTCCGCTTGCAATGTCCGAGAGCTGACGTTATAGTGCTGGTGAGCATATTATTGTATATTATAAGATCTGGGAAGCGTACAATTGCGAGAATTCCAGACCAGCTAGGATCAGACGCTCGAACGTATTCTTCTGCGTTGCCAGCTGAAGCCCACGGAGATACCATGCAAAGCTGTTGATCGCCTCCTCCCGCTAGGTGGGAATAGTTCGCCAGTCCAAGAAATGGTGCAATGTTCGGATGGCTCAGCTGCGCCCATGTCCAGGCTTCTCGCAAGCAGAGCTGAAGCATTGTCAATTTATGGTTGTCGACATGCCTATGAACATACCTGCAGGCCTCGTGCGGGCGTCCACTTGTAATCATGCAGCACTTTGACCGCCACGGTCGTGTCGTGCCAGCGCACTCTATACACTCTACCGTAACTCCCCCTGCGCGTGTCATGAGGGTTCCTTATCTGTTCCAGCTGTGCTCCAAGATCTGCACCATTCCCAAATGGCGCAAAGATGTGTGGACCCAGAGTCCAGTCATAACTGCACTGAAGAATGGATCAGGAGAGGTGTCCAACGTTGAGATCGTTACTTACTTCTCGTTCTGCTGCTGTGCATCGCGCACACGCTGGCTTGCCTTGATCACACACGAAGCGCCTACGCACCGCAGAAATCAGCACATATTCCCTTGGCCATCGGGCTGCGAGCTCAGTACCGATTGCTGCAATGTATGCAATCCTGGGGCACAGAGTCGGACATGGTGGAGTATGGTGAAGGAATACGGTGATGGTCGTCAAGCGACAAGAGTTGAATGCCAGGTCAAGATAGCGGGAATGTGCATGCATCGCCTCCGCCCACGCGCCAGTCCCCTTCTGGAAGGTCTCATTGTACACCCCCGCCCGACTACTACTACACGCATTGATTGATTGATTTCCCTTCTGCCCTGGACCAACTCAGCCCGCATCATGCGTTTCCAACACATCAAATGCCCCTGTTCACAATTCTTTATCCGTATGCCCCGTCTCCTCTTCACTCCGCATCGCGCGTCTCCAGCACATCAAAATGCCCCGGCCGATACAACAACGCAATCTCATGCATCCCATTCTCGCCCTCGCTCTCAAACTCCACAAAGTCGACCTTGCCGCCCTCGCCATGCGTGCTGCTGTCGAGGTACGCGATGCGGACCTTGATCCGCAGCGCCTTGGCGAGCGCCATCTCCTGCACATGGTCCGCCTCTTTCCCGCTCGCCTCGACCTCGCGCTCGCAGAACTCGCGCACGTCGAGCAGGTCCCCGGTGTCGGGGGAGAAGAGGTAGGGCAGGAAGTCCTCCTCGTGCGCGCGGATGTAGGCGCTGGTGAGAAGCCGGAGGTAGACGACGATGCTGTTCGAGGTCTCGGCGTCTTGGAAGGCTGCGAGCAGCTGGGAGCCGGAGAGAAGGGAGGAGGTGGGGGAGAGTGGGGAGACGATGCCGTTGATTAGCGAGGCGAGGACGTCGTAGAAGTCTTCGTACTGGGCGCATATATTAGGTGGGTTGGGGTAAGGGAAGAGGGAAACGCACGACGAGCTCCTGGAATCCGGCGTCGTCTAGCAGATGACGCGAGTCCTGCAACGTACTGAGGCTCATTGCTACAGCCAAAGCCGGATCGGGGGCCAAGAGCAGCCGTTCTACATAGGAGAACGCGAGCGCTGGCCGCATACATCAGTATTGCCCACCAAGGACTGGGACGGCGGGAAGGACGCACAGCGATAAAAACAGTCCCCATCGCCTCTTGTCCTTCGGATCCCTCTCCAACCCTGTCGCTCCAGCCACTGCAGCTTGTGCACAACGGTCGTACTGCCCCCGAGGTACTCTTGTTCCAGGTGGGAGAGGGGTTCCACGGGAGAGATTAGAGGCTGCGACGCGATTAGCGTTGTGAATAGAGGTGAGGAGGGGAGGGACGCACCCGCTTGGCAGCCTCGTCTTCCTTCAAGCTCTGCGTGAGCTGCAAGATCTGTGCGTCGCTCAGGTCGCTCAGCTCTGCCCCCGCATGCACTTATCAGCACATCTCCTTCCCTTAATTACAGTAACTCACTCGTCTCAGCACTAATCCCCCCCTCCGGTCGTCCAAAGTCTTCAAAGTTCCTCGTCCCGTCCGGAAAGAGCGCTGCTTGCGGGACCTCGCCTATGCTCCTCCTCCCCTGCTCGCCCAACGCGGCGGGGCCGATCTCCCGACTCTCCTGCAGCGCCATCTGCAGCGTGCGCGACATCCCGTCCCCCTCTTGTGGGCTTAGATCCGGCGGCCCAGGGCGATCGGGTACAAAATAGTGCATAGTAGTGCTGCGGCTACCGGGGTTGCGCTGCTGCTGCTGCTGCTGCTGGGGAAGGACGGGTGCTGGAACGGGCGGTGCGGCGGACGAGGTCTGGGATGGGACTGGGGCACGCTCGGTGGTGTAGGTGAAGGGAGCGGGGTTGGAGGAGCTGGCCGGGGTGTTGCGCGGAGGTGGGTTTGACTGCGGCATTCGCTTTAAATATTGGATTACAGATGGCGTCGTGTGCGGTGAATAGGTAGTCGTGAGTAGGAGCTGCGCTGACAAGGCCCGCGTGCCAGTGACGGGCCAAAGGGACCGCGCACGCTGGGCGCGGGGCGAACGTGATTCAGCGGAGATAATTCACGTCATTGCGGCTTATGGCCGAACATAATTGCGACACCCTCAACACACTAGCACTGGTGCCGCGTCAAATAGCGACTGTTAGTCCCTCCAAGAAAAGATGATAAATACCAATGATTTCGATCCCCGATAAAGTTTTCAATTGAAACCCGAAGTCGGGATTCCCAGCTCATGCGCCCCTACCGCGTTGTTGGCCGCATTCCGAGTCTTCTGCTGTACCAAGCAGTGCTCGGATCCAAAATCTCTCTGGATATAAGGCGTGTCCACGACTGAATCAGTACGTCCATCTTTCACGTCTTCTCTGTCGTCGTCTAATCGACTATGCATGTCTCAAACACATCCCGGTGCCTCTCTTGTTGGACGAGGTTCGCACCACTGCACCTCGCAATTGGCTAACGCTCACCGCATCCACCCTTCCCAGGAAAAGACAGTGCGATGGTTCACGTCCCACTTGTCTTCATTGCGAGCAGCATCGTTCGCCCGTATGCCCCTTGCTATGTCGTAGTCCCTTATGAACGTCTTTCAAGTGCGCATACGAATGGACGACGGGAAATGTATTCGACCTCTTCTCTTCCTCCGTCAATCTGAACAGGAGGATCACTCTCGCACGAGGCGCTACGCAAGTGGATCAAGGCTCATTTGCGCGCGTATATCGAACTCGCATGATGGATGGCGGTCTCGTTGCGGTCAAAGTCTTCTTTGAGCATAAAAAGCCGCCTGAGAGGGCTCTGGAAGTAAAGTGCTTTCACCTGGAAGACTGAATGATGATTGAGCTTGGTCCAGCTGTCCGTCCGTGAAGCGCTTACATGGCAGCGTCTTTTCCATCCAAACATCGTGCCCTTGATCGGAATAGCAGACTACGCAAACATTTGCCCTGGCTCTATATCCCAGCTCTGCCTCATTTCGCCATGGATGTCAGCTGGAAATGTAATGGAGTTCGTCAAGGCCCGCCCAACATTTCCACGCTTACGTCTGGTTGGTCCGAAGTTCCATTCACGCCATCCTTGCTGATTCCCCGTGCTTAGCTCCTCGATATCGTCCATGCGGTATCCTATCTGCACTCATTTTCCTCCGGACCGATTATACATGGAGACCTCAAAGGAGTAAGTTAGATCCCGCCAGCTCCAAACTTTACTCATAAGGACTATTCTGGAAGAACAACATCCTTATAGATATCGACTCAGCTGGGTGGCCAACGGCGCGACTGATCGACTTTGGTCTAGCTCAGATAATGGAGGTCGCAATGCAGGATGACATCGCCACCACCAGTACTGCATTCAACGGCAATGCGAGGTGGCTGGCATTTGAACGACTTCTTCCCGCAAGTTACGGCTTTCGGCAATCGGAAACGAAGTCAACGATGAGCGACATATTTGAGATGATGCGAACTTTCTTTGAGGTACGAATATGCCTGCACGGTATTGAACCGGGTATCTGACGCACAACGTAGATCTTGACAGGCGGATCACCGTTTCGTGGAAAAACGGATTATGAAGCTATGGCGGATGTGTTTCGTGGCGCGAATCCAGACCGACCAACCATTCCTTGCGAAGATCTCGATGACGAAAGGTGGCGTTTGATGTTGGATTGCTGGTCCCCTGCTCGAGAGAAACGACCGTCGCTGACAGCTGTAAAGCAAGATTTGGTGACAAGCATGTGCTTAGCTCAGAGTCTGGTACGCTTTCCATTTGTGCTTGCAAAACATTGATTCAACTTCTGTTCAGACGTTGAAAGATTTCGGTTACGTGGAGCTTTCTGTCTTGCTGCATGAAGGCGTTTCGGCAAGGAGGCTTCTGTCCAAGCCTATCCCCGTGATCTCCTTGTCTTTTTCCACGATGAAAGCCGAGATGTGGGACGAGTTACTGCAATCGATTCCTCTGCGCCAACTTCACATCAGGACAGTTCGATTCACTGACCACGATTGGAGGACCAATCAGCACCTGGATGCATTTCTCGAAATGACACCATCGCTTCACTCGCTAGTACTGGATGGCAACCGTTCGCATTCTGACCGATCGGGCGGTATCTCCAGTGCTGGCTTCATTGAAACAGTAAAGAAGCACGTTCCCAAGCTCGATACGCTTGTGATCAGATGGCTGTCAATAGACTTCGGGCTGAAACTGCCGTGGAACCTCCGCAATCTGGAGATCAGAGATGACATTGGCCTGCTCGGCGATGTTAACCTTCTTCATTTATCGCAATTGTGCGAACTCTTGCACTGCTTGCCTGCTTTGGAACGCCTTGTTCTTAGCGACTGCGACACCATGGGCTTCTCCCGTCTTCCCCAGGAGGGCGTTTCTGATATCGAAGAAGCTGCCTCACTCTGGTCAGCAATTCAACTCAGTGCTCCAACGTTATCACGGCTACGCGTATTGCGAATCACCTCGGGAATAGCTGTTATGGCGCATTTGTGGATGAGGCTCCTCTCCAGCGCAAATCTCAGGATTTTCTCCATCTCACTGGAGCGAGGAAAATCTCATACTTTCTACTGGCAGATAGGAAATTACTGGCCAGAATTGAAGGCGCTCAGCATGCACGCGGTGGATGAACAAGACATGGTGTCATTTGCCATGTTTGAGAGGCTGACGGCCTTGAAGGTTCTGGAATGGGATAGAGGCAACTTTCTAAACCAAGTCGCTCTGGCACGCGACGTGACCAGTCTCCTCCCAAATCTCAAGACGTTGACTATACGCACGCTTGGCAAAATACGGCCGGTTGGACCGACAGTCGTAGACTTCATCCAAGCGCGCGCGTCTTCTGGTATTCCTCTCGGACGACTTCTAGTCAGCGATGCATTCGGGTACAGTTCCCTTTTGCAAATAGAACCTGAGTTGCGGGGCATTGATGTGGAAATTGGGTGGTGCAAACATAGAACTGGGCTTGAGGGGTTGAAGTACCTGGATCCGGAGTGGGAACTTGCCTACGAGCTGTCGGATGATCCCAATCATGCGGAATGCGAGTGGGAACTATTCGCACAGGTGGCTTACGACAACCCCGCTCATAGGGTAGAGCGAAAGCGAAAGAGGAGCGAGGGATGGGCTGTGGTGATGGCGAACACACGGCGGGTTCGCACACACGTATGAACGTGTACGCACGTAGACACAATCCCATCCTGTTGTAAGATCATAGAATTCCATTCGTACATTCGTGTTAACAGTTCCTGAGTAAAGGTTAGCAGGGTTCGTATATGCCGGTCATCAATCACGCACCGTCCATTCATACAGGCAAGTCTGCTGCAGCTCCTCGCAGCGCTACTCCCAGCTCAGCACCACCTTCTCCCTCCTAACCTTCCCGCTCCTCAGATACTCCAGCGCCTCCGTCAAACCCTCGAACCCGCCCTCAACCTTCTTCAGTGGCTGGGGCTTGATTTTCCCCTCTTCCACCAGGGAGGGGAGGTGCTTGTACCACTCCCCCAGCCCAGCGTAGTCGGCCGCATTCGCACGGTCCAGGGCGGAGTAGATGCCAGTGCGCTCGATGAGCACCTTGGCCGGCCAGTCGGGGTAGTCTTCCGCCTTCACAGGCACTGTATATGCGTCAGCACAGCTCTCTACCAGGTGCACGCTATAAGGAACGTACAGAGCGTGACGATCTTCCCGCCTTCTGCTGCAAAGGACTGTGCCGCAAGCAGCGGGCTGCCCTTCTCGCTGATCGTGTCCAGCGCCCAGGTCACCCCGCCCCCGCTCGCAGCCTTTATCTTCTGCACGACCTCGGGATCGGCGTAGTCGAACACCTCGGCCGCACCGAGCGCTTTGAGGTACGCGTGGTTCGACGGTGAGGCGGTAGTAATCACCTTCAGCCCCGCGAGGACCGCGAGCTGCACCGCTGCGTCGCCTACCGAGGTTGCCCCGCTCCAGATTAGGATCTACCAGCGGATCAGTTAGCCTGTGCAGGAGGGAGGAAGTGACAGGCGTACGGGAGGACCGCCAGTCTTGCCGCTCCAAGGCTTGGGCACGCCGAGGTGGATGAAGAACGCCTGTTGTGCCGTCGCGGCCGCTAGAGAGAGTGCTGCTGCCGCTTCGTATGACAGGGAGGCGGGCTTGTGCCACACGATTTCGGGGTAGTGGCGAATGTACTCTGCTGTAGGTTAGCGCGGAGAGCGGAGAGGAAGGGAAGAGACATACGCTGGAAAGCGCCGTTGTCCTTGTCGCCGAACGCGAACCCGCCCCTGACGAAGCTCGCGACCGCGTCGCCGACCTTGACGCCCTTTCCCTCCGCGTCCTTCCCGACCGCCACGACATCGCCCGCAAAGTCGCTGCCCATCGACTGCCCAGGCGACAGCATCTTGTCCAGGTGCTTCCAGTCGGTGGGGTTGAGCGCGACGCCACGGACCTTGACGAGGATTCCGCCGTCGTCCACGACCGGGAGCGGCTTGGACTGAATGCCCGCGCTTCCGAGCTTGAGGCAGGCGTAGGCGGTCTGTGTTTTGGGGAGGGACATGGTTGATTGTGTCAAGGTGTGCGAGGGCAGGGACGTGTGCTGGGATATCTTGACATCTCGACTGGGATGACGCCATGCACCAACGCGGGGTTGCTGACAACGACCTGTCAACGGACAATGGTTCTTCCGCACGTACATACATCCGCGAAATCATGCGGACTACCGCTCACTCACTTGCTTAATTCTCAAATGGGACTCATATGTATGTCCCTTTCTTTTAAAGTTGGGTCCCATGGAAGTTCAAAATCAAGGGTGGTCCTTCTGGAGCACATGGATACAGGGTGCGCATAGTATATACCGGCTGAGCTAGAGGTCGGGCTCTCGCTCCTGCAATACGTCACCCTGAAGTGCGTTAGGCAGTGCCCTCCTCAGACTTCGCGCATGGACGTCTAGTCCCGAGCGCAGCCATCCGCGCTGTATCAAAAGCAGCACGAATTGATGGACCCAGTGGAAGTCGTCGTGCCAAGGCTCCGCTTGCTTGGGAAGTCGGTGAAAACCCTGGAAGATCAATAGCCTTGTGATCTCCGCGACTGTGGGGTACTGTCCTAGTTGAGGTGGTTGGGTGCTCTCCTGGGTCAAAATCGTCAGTGACTCGGTTGTGACGGCACCGTCGATAGCCGCGAAGGGATGGATGCCTGTCTTCATTGAGATGGCGAAGGAGATGACTGTGGAATCAACCGGATTCGGCACGGGCTTTAGTTCCACGGGGTCTTGGCTCAGGTCCGCGAACTGAAGAACAAGCCGCCAGTGGGGACGATAAGTTGTCCTGGCCATGTTCCACACTGGGGATATATCGGCGATGATGCCGATGCTTCGCACCACTTTGTCAGCGATGTTGCCTGTTACCCGGCGATCCGTGACTATCTCTGGCCCTACTAAAAGTTAACAATCATGAGGAATGTAGAGTTGGGCGCACATCTCATGAGCTGCTCCCAAGGATGTACGTCTGAAACAAGCCGTCCCCTCAGGAGAAGTTGCTCCTCAGAAAGGGCCGCCATTGTCTCAATTGGGTCAAGTAAGGAAGGAGGGGAAGTACTTCAGGTGGAAGCGGAAGGAACGAGGGCAACCGTCGAGGCAAATAGGCTGGTTTATATATCCTCCTGAAAAGCCAGCCGCATGCACACCTCGTGGACACATGCCGTCCCGCACAGCGTTGACTCGATTAGAAAGCGAGGAAACTTTTTTTACATCCTTATCGCCCCTTTTTCCTATCTCCGAGTTGATCAAATCAATCCATCTCCTGTCAATCGCCGCCTGCATTGGGTGCGTGTGTTGGGTGAGGCCTTCGCACATCCGATGCCCGAGGCCAGGTGCTCCAGAGTATACACCCGAATTGGGCGCAAAGCAACTCCGGCATCTCAAACTGGATACTAGGTCAATTACTTCAGTGTAGCTAAAGTAATTCAGCGACCGATCATCGCGTAGCACCCCTATTCTCCTCCGATACTCTCCTGAGTAATGATGGGCGTTAGGGAAATTCCCTTCCTCTCAGCGAGCTCTACCGCATGTTCCCGTAGGTATCCTACTGTGTATTTACCCAAGCACCCAGAGCAGCACAGCACCAATGACACTCGCCCCCTGCAGGTTCCCGCCCTACTTAGCACAGAACATCTTATGCAGCACTTGGAATTTAGAAGATTCGCCCTGCAAAAGCTGCAGCAGAGTGACAGGATTGCTGTCCCAGCTGAGATGTTATAGAACAATGTTGGGGAGTAACCGAGTATGGACGACATCTATGTGTAATATCGCGACATACTCTGATTGCTGCTAGCTCTGCCAAATATCAGCGTCCAGAATGACATGAAGAGCATCCCGCAATGCGAAGGGGCCTTCCGCGACGCGGATCCCAGGGAGTAGCCAGCCGTGAGCCAGGAAAAGCTGCAGGGCCATGTTACACCAGTAGAAGTGATCGTGCCAAGGCTCCGGCTCTTTGGGATACTCGTAGAATCCTTTGAAGAGGAGGTACCTCAGCATATCCTCTGCGTTTGGTAAATCCAATCTTCCGGACGCCGACATCCTCTCATGGATCGGAAACGACAAGGTCTCAAACGTTTCTGCTGCACCGCTGGGACTCAATCCTTCTTTAAGTGAAACACGGAAGGAAAGGACGTCGTCGTCAACAGGACTGTGGATCGGTCTCACCTCCAGGCACTCTGCTCGCTCCTTCAGATGGAGGATAAGTCGCCATTTGGGAATATATATGTTCCCACTTTGGGTCGGCACCCAGTACAAATCGCAGATGAGAGTCAGTTCCACTGCCTTGTCCGTCACCAGTTGGGAGGTGACGTTCGAATCGACAACAATATGGGGCACTGGAGAACACGCCAGCTTACAGCAACAGCACGCATTGTCAAGCCGGTACGTACGGGTGACAATCCGCTCCCATGTACATTCTTCCGCCACGAACTGGCCCAGTGAACGACGATCTGGCAGCTCTGGGTTGTCGAAATCAAGGGCCTCCATGCTGTGAGGTGACATACGGGACGATGAGAGACGAGCGACGGGATAGGCAAGAGCGACTGAGTGAAGGGCACGGGTACACTGGGATCGCTGGATTTATACTGTAGCGGTCGGAGGCTCCACCTCGCGCACTCCTCGACGGACATACGTCGCACATCACGGGGTGTGCGGTGACTGATATCGCCCACGAGGAAAGAGTGAGGCCTATGGTTTTAGGGCGGCCGGACTTTATTCTGCCCCTATGTCCCCTGAACTGGCCGAGAGCCTGTCAATCGCCCCATCATGAGGGATTGAGCCGAAGGGCGAGTCATCGCTCTGGCCGGCCAATCAGCGCAGAAGGCCGCGGGGATACTCTCCTCGACATACATGAGGGGTGCACGCGATGAATTATTCAAGGTGAGATAGACGGACTACGGCAGTGCTATGGTCCTGGAGCTATACTGGTGCGTTGAGCACGGGCTGGCCAGGTCTCCTGCCCCCTACACCTTTCTCCTTGCCAACGTGGGCTGGAGGCTGCTTCGTTTCCCCATAGCGAGCGATTCCACATCTCTCGCCAGGTAGCTTGAGATGGCCAAGGCTCTGAGGGCCTGAAAGCACCAAGGAAAGTAGCCGTCGAAATCCCCTTGCCAAATCGGCCAGCGGTAGAGGCCGTGTGAAATAAGCGCTCTAACCAGCTCGTCGACTGTCGGGAACTGGGCCTCGGGCGGGTTCGGCCGCAGGGTTCCAAAGGGGATCGTTTCCAACGTTGTAGCACCCTCGGGGTTCGCAAAGTCGATTTGGAAGAAGACGCTGTCCCGTCCGTTTCGATTGATGATTTCGGGTTTGAGCTCCAAGAACCGCGCTGCGCTTTCGGCGTCGGGGGTGTGGAATAAGAAATATAGCCGCCAGTTCGCGCGAGGCGACAGGCTCCCGGGCATTTGGAACAGTGCAGCGGCCAGGACGACGTGCGTTACCTGCTGGGAGGCGATGTCTGCCGTGATCTGCGGTGCGATGCGGAGCCCGCGCCCTGTAGAAAGCCGCTCTGTAAGAGCGCGGAGGACACGGAAGAGGGTGTGAACTCACAGGCCATGATCTGCTCCCACGTGTACGAGTTTGCGATGTTCTCGTCGATGGCGATGAGGATGCCGGCCATTGGTGCTGCGATCCGAGGCGTGGCTGGGGATATCGTAGATGGGTCCCAGAAGAAGTGAACAGATGTCACGTAAGAGGGGCTGCCCATGTCATTTATACGGAGTGAGAACCTAGGGCCAAACATGCGGCATGTGGTGATAGGCCGGGCAACGTGTGCCCCACGCATCAACTTCATACTTCGAGTCATCAGGCCCTGCGATGCCGGTTCGCTCAATCGCCGCATCGAAGCTGCTAGGTTGAGCGAGCCAAAGTCTGCAGATTTCGATGGTCCGTCCGCAAAGATCGGTTCTCTCGTCCGCAGCCGCGCTGTCGAGAGTCGTGCTAACACAAGGCATTCCAATTAGTAAGCAATGATAGTGATACAATGGCCCTCGTACCCTTTGCCCCTCATCACTAGGTCCCCTCATTCAGCCCGCGATTACACCCTCGCCTCTTCCACACCTAAGGAACCACAAACAAACCCCCCTCGTCCGCCACCTCCCCTGCGCCTTCCTTTCCCTTCCTCTGTAGCACTCGGGTAGATAACATCCTCCAAGGCCTCGTTCAACACCTTGATCTGAAGACGGCTATCGCCTCGGGCAGCAGGGCTTGAAGGTGCCGGGTGGCGGGGTTGGCCTTCTGCCCCGCGCTGTCGACCGTAACTGTGAAGCGTTCAGTCTGGAACGAGGCAAAGCAGCATCAAGGACGTACGCAAAAGCTGCTCTCCCTCCTGCCGAGCTTGAATGCGCTCTCAAACTCCAGGTGCACGACTACGTTCCTCATGACCGTGTCCCTCCTCGCACCCCGCTCATGCACCTCCTGCCCCTTCCCTCCCTCCCTTTCCCGTCTCTCAATAACACCGGGAGATAAGCCGTCGACAAGCTTCTGCTGACGCCGATCTGGGATCGGGGTAATGATCTCGATATGGGGCGTGAGGTTGCAGGCGGCCGTCGCGACAGGGAACCGCTCGGCGTGCTCCCGCCTCCAAGCTTTCACGCAGTGCACTCGTATGCACCTCCTGCTTCGGCCTGAGGTGGAGGAGGACGATGTTGGGTGCGGCGACGGCGGGTGGGTGGGACAACCAACAGGGTAAGCGCGCTTGCTGCACGACGGACTGCCAGAGCATGTGGAAGCAGGAGACGAGGTTGTTCTCGTGCGGCTGGAGAGGTCGCTTTGCTGGAGGCGAGGCGTCGATACCGGGAGCACAACACATACAGCAAAAAGAAAAGATTGTTGGTGTCCTTTGCAAGTAGGTCTGCTATTCATAATCAGCACGTGCGCACCGAGGAAAGAAGACGGACGTTCTCACGTTTCTCGTCTCCTTACATGCATCCTGAGCGGCACCAACCCGAGACCCCGCAAACCTCATCCTACATCACACCTGGTGTCCTGCCATACGACGACGCGCTCAACCTCGATGGTCTCTGTTTCAGCGAGGATTGGTCGTAGGACATCGTTTGCGATGCTGGGTTGGACGGCGCCGAGATCGAAGTTGATCGTGGAGGGCGTTAGGCGCTAATGTCGAGCCGCAGTCTATATCGGCTACCCGCGTCGACTTCGTGGTGGAGGGTAAGAGAGAGAAGAACGCGTCAGAACTAAGCCCCAAGAATGATGCAAATGACCCCGATAGTTGGTGCTGAACAGACGCGTATATGCGAAGGTGGCCTTCGTTCCCTCTGGTACAGTCGCGGGATGGTCATGTGATTCCACGGAGATAAATAACATCGCCGCCCCAGTCACTCTTTCATGTCGCGGTACCGTCCTGCATATACGCATCTTTCTTCCACCACATAGTTGACTTCGTGATGCCACCATGTACAGAGGTAGGAACAAGGCGAAGTCTACCTCGGATTTGGCTATCCCGGATCGGTGCTGCTTTTCCCGATGTTCTGACGTCTTCTATCGTGGCACTGCAACAGCATGGTTGCGGACCCAATCTGCATCTGCCCACACTCGCCATTACTCCTTCGATCGTTCTGTCGCCTGCTATCTCGTCCTGCTGCTGCCTGAAGGACTATGGAGATTTCGAGCTCGTCGAGGTGTCTGTCTTGCTCGGCGAGGTCCGTGGCGGAACGGTCACTGTCTGGCGGCTGGAAGTCTCATGTATCACTTTCGTAGGAAGTGGAGATGCGATGGAGCTCGTCCTGTGTGTGCAGGGTGTGTGCATCAGCAAGTGCCGGTATGTCGCCCGACATATCTTACCGTCCTCCCTCCTTACTTTCTCTGTAGTGTTGCTATGATTGGTCGTTGGACAAGGGCATCTTTGAGCTGTTCCCAGCGTGGGCGAATATGAACGGGATGCTTGCCCTCGAACGCGGTGCTCAGCAAGTCGCCAACGGCGGGTTTGCACGGGTGTTTCGTACCCGCACAAAAACAGGTGGTTTAGTCGCCGTTAAAGTGTTCTTCGATCACAAGCGACCGCCTGCGAGAGCGCTCGAAGTATGTCGCTACACATCCCGTGCTATTGCCATTGACCGGTTGCAGTTGTCTGTCCGTGAAGCGTTCACTTGGCACCGCATAGTCCACCCCAACATCGTTCCACTTCTCGGGATTGCAGATTACGCGAAGATTTGTCCGGGAGGATTTCCGCAGCTCTGCCTGGTTTCGCCGTGGATATCTGACGGCAATATCATGGAGTACCTCAAGGCGAATCCAGGAGTATCCCCACTACCTTTGGTTCGTCTCTCATCATTCCCGGAACGACAGTGGCTAACAGATATCAGCTCGAGGATATTGTTGATGCTGTCGCCTACCTTCATTCCTTTCGGCATGGGCCAATCATACATGGGGACCTCAAAGGAGTGAGTGCCGTTCTTCGTTGATTGCCCAGCCCTGACGTTATCCTGGCACAAGAATAACATCCTTATAGATTATTGCACACATGTCCATCGACCAACTGCACGCCTGATCGACTTCGGCTTGTCTCAGATACAGGAAGCCGGTATGGAGGACGAGGTCGGGACCACGAGCTCAGGGTTTAACGGCAACGCGAGATGGTTGGCATTTGAACGTATTCGGCCTGAACGATATGGACTTCGACAGTCCGAAACGAAGTCTACAAAGAGTGATATTTTCGAACTGGCGCGTACTTTCTTCGAAGTACGTATATGGTTGAATACCATAGCGAGGGGGGCTTACGCGGTGCACAGATATTGACAGGCGGGCCCCCGTTTCAAGGAATGTCAGATTTCACCGCTGTAACCGAGGCTTTCCAAGGCTCGAATCCGGAGCGTTTGACTGGTTGTACTTGGATCGACGATGACCGGTGGAATTTGATGTTGAAGTGCTGGTCACCAGATAGGGACGCACGACCATCGCTGGACGTCCTGCGGCAAGACCTTAAACAGAGCACGTTGCTTGATCTCCTTCTGGTAAGTTCATAAATTGTGCCAGGACAACAAAGGCGAGTAACGAATGCGCTAGAAATCGGAGCAGTATATGGACGTTGGATTCTTATTGCTCAGCGCCGCTTCTCCGCGAAGATTGGTGGCGCTGCGAGAGCGCATAACTGCGCTCCGATTCCCTTCGTCCACCACAGTCGACTACTCGATCCATGAGATGGAACGAATTCTCCCCCACCTTGACATTCGGGTGCTTCTTTTCTCTACGGATCTTTCCTCTCGTCCCCGGCCATGGATCCGGCTGGAGTATATGGAGGCCGTTCTCCGACTGACACCCTCCCTTCAACATTTGGAACTACGTGCAGGCAGTTTCTCACTGGCTATCGATTGCGCTACCTTCCTCGAAGTGGCGCGGAGGCACGCTCCACATCTGACTACCCTGATCATGATAGATGTCCCAACCACCTTCGGACAGCTATCATCGTTGACGTTGCGCAACCTGGAGGTCCGAATGAATCACAACCAGCGACAATCCAGCGGACAACGAGTGCTCGCAGTTTGTCAGCTCCTAGAGAGGACCCCCTCCTTGGAGCGCCTGATTCTTCACGACTCGGCAGAATGTGATGAGGATAAAGCCTCGTACCCAGATGCGCTCGCATCACCACCTTTGCTTCGACTTCGATGGTTTCATCTTCAGACCGGTAATGCTATACTGGCTTCCGCGTATCTCGTTCTTGTCTCAAGGTCGAACCTCACGGAGCTCTCTCTCAAGCTTTCGCCGTACAGTCCGCGGTCACACCTGTCGAACATAGAACAACTCCGAGCCTGGCCGCAGCTCAAAGTCCTCCGTCTGTCATCTCTGCGGGGAGTCAATGTTGGGGTGTTTGATGCCCTGACCGCGGTAGAAGATCTGGAATGTGGTCGAACAGATTTTCTGAATCTATTGCCATTGGTATCCCAGGGGACAACAATTTTTCCGCGCCTTAACACCTTGCGAATCCATTCAGTAGCAGGACGGTGGGATAAGGATGGAAGTATTGCAGGGTTCCTACGCGCGCGGGAAGATGCCGGCTTTCCGCTGCAACGACTCCTGGTGCATGCCGCCGCCGAGCCGCGCTTCTTTGAAGTAGAGCGCGACTTAGGTGGCGTCAACGTACAGATCGGGAAGTATATGCTGTGGGAGTATGGATTTCACGGTGTGAGGGCGAGGTTGGAGCCTTTCGAGGTCCTGTTCTCCGAGGCAGAGCTGAAGAAATATGGACTATGGGACGAACCAAAGTCAACGGGCGAAACAAAGTAAAAAAGACGCTGGGCGTTTTGGAAGGTCTAGACCTGCGCAGGGGGGTAATGGATGTACGGTAGGATGCATTCCTGTATCTTCTTTGCTCGTCCAGAGTCATTTAGCAATACCGTGTACTCATAGCGATACTCTCATATGTCGATCACTCATTTCTTCCGCCAGGTAGAGAGACATCACTCCTACCGCGCCCATGCGAGCAACGCAATTTGAATATTACATGTTCTGTCCAAATCTGCGTGCCTAGGCGCGCTAAAGCCCATGCAACTCCCTCATCTCCTCATACCTCTTCTCCCACTCCTCCCTCCCGACGGCGACCCACTCCTCCCACCACTGTTGCACGCCCCGTCTGGACCCCTTCATCTCCTTGGCCGATGCTGAGGGATCGACTGCACGATTTCGAGATGCGGCATTAAGCGATACGTGACGTTGGGGCCAGGGTTGCACTTGGTGTGCTCCGCGCGCACGCTTGCACGCAGTACAGCACGGCGTGCACCGACTGCACCGACTGCAACTTGAGGAGGACGATATTGGGCTCGGTGATCGTGTGCGGGTCAAACAGCCAGTGCAGCGAGTGAGCTTGGTGGCCAATGGAATGCCAGAGCTTGTAAGGAGCAGACGCCGCTATTGTAGCACAGGTTGGAAGGGTCGCTGTGATGCGACGGCGTGCGCCGGGTGGGCGAGACTTGCAGCGGGAGAGCGAGGATGATCGCTTCATCTGCCAGTCGGTCCGTCCTCTGCGCCATATCAGCATTCGACCACCAAGGAAAGGAGGAAGGAGGACGCACGGTCTGATGTCTCCCGCCTCTCTCGGACGATCTTGAGCAGCATTCGCCCCAGCTCCCTAGCTCCGCCAAAACCTTATCCTGCATCACGCCTGGTGCTCTGCCATACGAAGCAGCCCTGATCAACCCCGATGCTCTCTCCTTCGGCGATGAGGATCCGCTGGAGGGGGTTTGCGATGCTGGTGTGGACGCCGCCAATGTCGAAGTCGATCGTAGCGTCCATTAGGCGGTGAATGTCAAGCCGTAGAATCTAGGGGACGTCAGCGCCGAATCCGCGGTAGAAATGCAAGCGAGGGGCTTACAGGCGAGAAAACTCAACTCCCATGTACATATGATCTTCCTGTGGCTGCTGGCCGGTAGTCCTGACAACTGAACGAGTCGGTACTCTGCGCCTCGAGGTGAGTGAGGGCGCCCATAGAGCATGTGATTCAGCGGAGATAAATCGCATGATCGATCCAGTCTTGCACCGCACTACAGTCAACTCCCTCTAAGCGCAAGACGTCGAGATAAGGGCAATGGTATGCATTTAGAGAGCATATTCAGGAAGAGGGAGGGGAGTCTAATCGAAGAAATCCGTGATTTCTGCCTGCTCGAGTGCTCGCACATGTGCTAGATTGAGTGCACGCATGACCGGAGGGAGTGCAGAGAGCAGGCGCTGATACTCGGCACCAGGACGTTTGGAGAGGGCACGCTGGAGCTCGAGACAGGCAACAAGCGCCTGCTGGTTTGACCATGCTGGAGGTTATTCTTTCTCATCATCTGCCAGCTCAATGATACCCTCCTCATCATCCATCTCGGCCCGGACCTCTTCGACAATCTCCTGATCAGTCCATGATGGACCATTGCTCTGCTCCTCTTGGAGAGCAACAAGCTCCTCAGCCAGAATGAGGTCAAGCGGTGCTATGGAGCCGCTCAGCTCCAACCGGGCAAGGACATCGCGTAGCCCATTCATGGCTTCTTGAATTGATTCATCGTCGTCCTGTGCTGGTGGTTCGGGCTCATAGAGCATGACGTCTTCAGAGGGTGCTCGCCATGGTCCACCTTGAGGGCCACGGGGAAGGGAGAGGATGCCCGCCCGCCGCCAACAGTTGCTGATAGTTTGGGGAGAGATGCTTCCTTCGCAAGATTCATGATCTGCAGCTGGTCGACATGATAAAGGTCATGTGCTGCAACCCCGGTAGCCAGCTGTAGGACAGCATGCTCGCAGAAAAGGCGACGGTATCGCATCTTGAAGCACTGAATGATTCCTTGATCCAGCGGTTGGACGTGGCTGGTCATGTTTGGCGGGAAGAACTCAAGCCGGATGTTGGTGAGCTGCTCGGTATCGCACTTGTGGCGAGAAAAGTTGTCGAGCAAGAGGAGGATATGGTGCCTCTTCTTGCGCATAGTCCGGTCGAGTCCCTCGATGTAACTGTACCATGGTCAGATGAGCTTGTCATGCAGGAAAACTAGCGAGACGCACTGTTTGAATATCTCGCCTGTCATCCAGGACTTGAGATTCCAGAAATAACGAAACCCATACTCCGTACCATCTTTGTTGAGGAAGCAATGGGGGCAACGCCAGCGACCAATTATGAGGGGTGGGAGCTTCTCGGTCCCATCTGCATTCACAGTGAACGCATAGGAGAGCCGGTGCTTCTCAGTCTTCCTGCCGGCCATCTGCTTTGTTGCCAGGGTATGGTTGGGTGGCATCTTTCCAAAGAGACCAGTTTCGTCCATATTGAAGATATCTCGCAAGGCATAGCCATCTGTGATCTTGCGAAGCTTGTCACATGCTTCCTGGACATGAGCAGTATCGACAGAGGCTGCCTCTCCATGCAGCTTATAACCCTTCAAGCCATGTCGTTGCTTGAATCTCGTGAGCCAGCCATCGGAGAGCTTGAGCCAGTCGGTCTGCTCGATGTCCTCTTCTGTGGCAAACCAACGCCATTGAGCTCGGAGAAGTTCTCCAGAGACTGCAAGACCATTGGCTTCCGCCTGGACCAACCAGAGACCGAGCATACGCTCTACTGCTGGGTACTTGACTTGATGCTGGCGCTTGACAGACAGATCCTGAGTCTCGGCAGCTCGCTTTCGGATTGAGGTTTTCTCCTGCAGGAGGCGAGAGACCATGGACTGCGAGATGCTGAACTTGTCGGCTACATCTTTCTGATTGGTGAGACCTTTTCCGAGGTGCTCATCACAATAGTTCAAGATCTCAAGGCTTTGTTCAAGTGATATGGACAGCATTGGGGCAAGGCAGAACGATGATGAACAGCTCAGAGAAAAGTTTTACCAATGATCACGCCATTCCCAGCAGATTAGAACCCGCATCGGGCTCCATCGGGCCTCCCTCTAAGTGCATATCAACGGGCGCCGAGCTCCTGGCTGTATTCATTATGCAGTTATGCAGCGCGGCCGAAATCCCACCTATCTCAAGCTGAGATCGGCATTTTGCTTCGGCTTAGAGGGATTATGCATGTAGAGGGCATGCAATTAGAGGGAGTTGACTGTAACTTAACACTGCTTCATCTTGATTTCGCAGCGCCGTCCTAGATGCACCAAACTCCACTCATCGTGGGTGTAGTGATGCCGCATTCGCAGCACATAACTGGCGGGTAATGGAGTCGCGGCTCACCTGGGTTTTTGGTGATCCCGGGCAGGGGCTGCTTTCCCGATATTCTGACGTCTTCTATCTCCGCACAGGACGGTTACGGATCCAATCTGCATCTGCCCGCACTCGCCATTCCTTCTTCGATCAGTCTTTGCTTGCTATCTAATCCTGGGGCTGCCTGGCGGACTATGGAGGTTTCGAGCTCGTCGAGGTGTCTGTCGTGCTCCGTTAGGTCGGTGCCGGAACGGTCATTGTCTAGCTGCTGCAAGTCTCATGTATCACTATCGTAGGAAGTGGAGGTGTGATGGAGCGCGTCCTGTGTGTGCAGCATGTGATCAGCAGCAAGTGCCCGTATGTTGCCCGACATATCCTACCGTCCTCTCCTTACTTTCTCTATAGTGTTGCTATGATTGGTCCTTGGACAAGGGGATATTCGAGCTGTTCCCAACACGCATGAATTTGAACGGGATGCTTGCCCTCGAACGCGGTGCTCAGCAAGTCGCCAACGGCGGGTTTGCACGGGTGTATCGTACCCACAGAAAAACAGGTGATATAGTCGCCGTTAAAGTGTTCTTCGATCACAAACGACCGCCTGCGAGAGCGCTCGAAGTATGCCACTACACATCCCGTGCTATTGCCATTGACCGGTTGCAGTTGTCTGTTCGTGAAGCGTTCACTTGGCACTGCTTAGACCACCGCAATATTGTTCCACTTCTCGGGATTGCGGATTACGCGAAGATTTGCCCGGGAGGATTTCCGCAGCTCTGCCTGGTTTCGCCGTGGATATCTGACGGCAATATCATGGACTACCTCAAGGCGAATCCAGGAGTGTACCCATTACCTTTGGTTCGTCTTCCACCCTTCCCAGATCCGCAGTGACTAATCAGTAGCAGCTCATGGATATTGTGAGTGCTGTGTCTTACCTTCATTCCTTTCGGCATGGGCCAATCATACATGGGGACCTCAAAGGAGTGAGTGCCGTTCTTCGTTGATTGCCCAGCCCTGACGTTATCCTGGCACAAGAATAACATCCTTATAGATTATCGCACACATGGCGGTCGACCAACTGCACGCCTGATCGACTTCGGCTTGTCTCAGATACAGGAAGCCGGTATGGAGGACGAGGTCGGGACCACGAGCTCAGGGTTTAACGGCAACGCGAGATGGTTGGCATTTGAATGTATTCGGCCTGAACGATATGGACTTCGACAGTCCGAAACGAAGTCTACAAAGAGTGATATTTTCGAACTGGCGCGTACCTTCTTCGAAGTACGTACATGGTTGCGTTTCACAGCAAGGAGTGCTTACGCAGCGCATAGATATTGACAGGCGTGCCACCGTTCCAAGGAATGTCAGATTTTACCGCTGTATCGGAGGCATTCCAAGGCTCGAATCCCGAGCGTTCGACTCGTTGCCCTTGGATCGACGATGACCGGTGGAATTTGATGTTGGAGTGCTGGTCACAAGACAGGAAGGCACGACCATCCTTAGATGCCCTGCGGCAGGACCTCAGCCAGAGCGTTGGGCTTGATGACCTTCTGGTAAGTTCATAAATTGTGCCAGGACAACAAAGGTGAGTAACGAATGCGCTAGGAAACGAGGGAGTATATGGACGTTGGATTCTTATTGCTCAGCGCCGCTCCTCCGCGAAGATTGGTGGCGCTGCGAGAGCGCATAATTGCTCTCGGATTCCCTTCGTCCACCACAATCGACTACTCTATCCATGAGCTGGAAGGAATTCTGCCTCAGCTTGACATTCGGGCGCTTCGTTTCTCCACGTTCTCTTCCTCTGATGAGCCATGGACCCGGCTGGAGTATATGGAGGCCGTTCTCCAGCTGACACCCTCCCTTCAACATTTGGAACTACGTGCAAGCCCTTTCTCACTGGCTATCGATTGCGCTACCTTCCTCGAAGTGGCGCGGAGGCACGCTCCACATCTGACTACCCTGATCATGGAAAACATCCCAGCGACCTTCGGACAGCTATCATCGTTGACGTTGCGCAACCTGGAGGTCCGAATCAATACCAACCAGCCGCCCTCTAGCGGCCAACGAGTGCTCGCAGTTTGTCAGCTCCTAGAGAGGACCCCCTCTTTGGAGCGCCTGATTCTTCACGATGGGGCAAACTGTGACGAGGATGATACAGCTTCACACCTACCTGCGCTCACATCACCACAATTGCTGCGACTTCGATGTGTTCATCTTGAGACTCGGTGCCCTATACTAGCTTCTGCGTATCTCGTCCTTGTCTCAAACTCGAACCTCACGGAGCTCTCACTCAACCTTTCGATGTTCGGGTTTTGTTCAATATGGCGGAACATAGACCTCCGAGCCTGGCCCCGGCTCAAAGTTCTCAGTCTACCACCTATGAGGGGTGTCAATGTTGGGGTGTTCGATGTCCTGACAGCTTTAGAAGATCTGGAATGTGATAGGGAAGACTTTCTCGGTCTGTTGCCATTGGTATTCAAAGGAACAACAATCTTCCCTGGTCTCAACACCTTGCGGATTCGATCAGGAGCGGAATGGTGGGATGGCGATGCGAGTATTGCAGGGTTCCTGCGCGCACGGGACGAGGCTGGCTTTCCGTTGCAACGACTCCTGGTGGATATCGGTTTCACGCCGCGCTTCTTTGAAGTAGAGCGCAACTTAAGGGGCGTCAATGTACAGATTGGGCGGTATAGACCGCGGGATGGATTTGGGGGTGTGACGGCGACGTTGGAGCCGGTAGATAACCTGTTCTCCGAGGCAGAGCTGATGAAGTATGGACTCTGCGGCGAAGCAGAGCCAGAAAAGAAAAGAAAGCCAAAAGGGGAAACAAAGGCCAAAGGACGCTGGGGTTTTTGGAAGGCCTAGACCTGCGCAGGAGTAGTAGATGTATAGTAGAATTCATTCCTGTATCCGACTTGCTCGTTCGCAAGTAGTTCAACGCGTTCTTCATCTGTCAATCGGAGGCCGTGCCCCATTTCTTCCTCGAGGTATCGAGACAGCACTCCCACTGCGCCAATGCCCGCGAAAGTATATGTTTCGAAAATATATGTTTCATTACACTTCCCTCCATCGCTACGTCCTGTGACAGCAAAAGCCCATGGACTTCCCTCATCTCCTCATAACGCCTCTCCCACTCCTCCCTCTCGAGGGCGATCCGCTGCTCCCTCCACCCGTGCACGCCCCGCATGGACCCGTTCATCTCCTTCGCCGATGCTGAGGGATTGACCGCCCGTTCTCGGTATGCGGCATTAAGTGATACGTGACGTTGGGGACACGGATCCACCTGGTGTGCTCCTGCGCTCACGCTTGCACACAGTGCAGCACGCGGTGCACGCGCTGCTCCGGTGGCAACTTGGGGAGGACGATATTGGGCACGGTGATCGTGGGTGGGTCGGACACCCAGCACGGCGGGTGGGCTTGCTGGCTGACAGATTACCAGAGTGTGTGAGGAGTAGACGCCTTCGTTTTCGAACAGGCTGGAAGGGTCGGTGTGGTGGAGGCGACGGCCTGCCGACGGGTGCACTAGACTTGCAGTTGGAAGGAGAGAACGTGTGCCTCCTCTGCCAGTCCATCCTCTGCGTCATATGAGCACTTGTCCACCAAGGAAAGAAGGAAGGGAGACGCACGCTCTCATGTCTTCCGCATCCCTGGGACGATCTTAACCGGCATTCCCCCCCCGCCCACCCAAACCTCGTTCTGTATCACGCCTCGTGCCCTGCCATACGAAGCCGTGCTCTGCTGTGATGGTCTCTCCTTCGGCGATGAAGATCCGCCGGAGATCATTCGTGACTGGGGTTGATGTCCTGTGAGAAGTCGATCGTGGAGGGCTTCAGATGCTGAATGTCCACCAGCACGGTCTATGCGTCGTCAGCACCCACTCCGTGGTGGAGGGTATGAGAGAGACGTACTTCCAGAACACCCAAGTCGCAGGCGTAATCTTCCCCCTCCCCTGGCCAATGGCTTGGACAGTCGGTGCTCAATAGACGGGCATATAGGAGCCTCTCGTTCCCTGGCAGAGTGATGGTCATGTGATTCCACGGAGATAAATCTTATAGTCGATCCAGTCACATCCTGGTCGCAGTCGCAGCGCCGTCCTCCGCGACGAACCATTATTCCACGCATAGTCGGCGACGTGATGCCATCGCACAACAGTATGGTACGGGTTGCGGGAACGTGCCTCGGATCTCGTTATCCCGGATCGGTGCTGCTTTTCCGGACATTCTGAAGTCTTCTATCTGTAACAGTGCGATTGCGGATCCAATTTGCGCCTGCCCTCACCTCGCTGTGGGATATTTGATCATTCTCTTGTATGCTATCTAGCCCCGCGACTATCTGAACTATGGAAGTTTCAAACACCTCGAGTTGCGTGTCTTGTTCGGCGAGGTTTGTACTGCCACCGTCCGTGTCTAGCAGGTAGAAATCTCATGTCGCCCTTTCGCAGGAAGTGGAGGTGCGATGGTGCCCGTCCTGTGTGTGCTGGATGTGAGCAGCAGCAAGTGCCGGTATGTTGTCTCATATAATCCTTATTAATTAGTAGTCGATCTTTGTCTAGTGTTGCTATGATTGGTCCTTGGACAAGGGCATCTTCGAGCTGTTCCCAGTGCAGGCGAATATGAACGAGATGCTTGCCCTCGAACGTAGCGCTCAACAAGTCGCCAATGGCGGCTATGCACGGGTCTATCGTGCCCAAACGAAGAGAGGTGATTTAGTCGCCGTTAAAGTGCTCTTCGATCACAAACGACCTCCTGCAAGAGCACTTGAAGTAGCAGCTCCACATCTCATCTCGGCTCAAGATTGACTCCCGATTGCAGTTGTCTGTCCGGGAGGCGTTCACTTGGCACCGGTTAGACCACTTCAACATCGTTCCACTTCTCGGTATTGCAAATTACGCGAAGATTTGTCCCGGAGGATTTCCGCAGCTCTGCCTGGTATCGCCCTGGATATCTGACGGCAATATCATGGACTACCTCAAGGCGAATCCAGGAGTGTACCCATTACCTTTGGTCCGTCTTCCACCCTTCCCAGAGCCGCAGTGACTAATTAGTAGCAGCTCATGGATATTGTGAGTGCTGTGTCTTACCTTCATTCCTTTCGGGATGGGCCAATCATACATGGGGACCTCAAAGGGGTGAGTGCGTTCTTGGGTGATTGCTCTATCCTGACGTTATTCTGGCACAAGAACAACATCCTTATAGATTGCCGCATACATGGCGGTCGACCGACTGCACGCCTGATCGACTTCGGCTTATCTCAGATACAGGAAGCCGGTATGGAAGACGAGGTCGGGACGACCAGCTCAGGGTTTAACGGCAACGCGAGATGGTTGGCTTTTGAACGTATTCGCCCTGAGCGATATGGACTTCGACAGTCCGAAACGAAGTCTACAAAGAGTGATATTTTCGAACTGGCGCGTACTTTCTTCGAAGTACGTATATGGTTGAATACCATAGCGAGGGGGGCTTACGCAGCGCACAGATATTGACAGGCGGGCCACCGTTTCAAGGAATGTCAGATTTCACCGCTGTATCGGAGGCCTTCCAAGGCTCAAATCCGGAGCGTTTGATTCATTTTCCTTGGATCGACGATGACCGGTGGAATTTGATGATGGATTGCTGGTCACCAGATAGGGATGCACGGCCATCGCTACACATCCTGTGGCAGGACCTTGATCAGAGTATTTCGCTCGATGACCTTCTGGTGAGTTCATAAAAAATACCCCAACACACCTAAATGACCATTGAGATAGAGGGAGGACCAGTATTTGGATGTTGGATCATTCTTCTTTGGCGGGCGTACTTCTGTGCGAAGATTGCTAGCGCAACGAGAGCGCATCGTTGCTGTCGAAATCTCGCTCTTCACCTTCAATGACTCTTCTTCGATGCCGGAGCTAGAAGGAATTCTGCGTCAGCTTGACATCCAGGCGCTTCGTTTGTATGCGCTTGATCCCTTTGATCCCCAGCCATGGACCCCGCTGGAGAATATGCAGGCCGTTCTCCAGCTGACACCCTCTCTTCAACATTTGGAACTATGTGCAAGCCCTCTCTCACTGGCTATCGATAGCGCTCCCTTCCTCCACGTGGTGCAGAGGCACACTCCACATCTGACCACGCTGATCTTACGAAATGTCCCAACGACCTTCGGACAGCTATCATCCTTGATGTTGCGAAACCTGGAGGTCCGAGTGCATACCAATCAGCCACATTCCAGTGGGCTACGGGTGGTCACATTTTGGCAACTGCTCAAGAATACCCCCTCTTTGGAGCGCCTCATTCTTCACGACTTGGCAGCAAATAATTGGGTTGAAGCAGGGTCATACCTACCTTCCCTCGCATCACCACAATTGCCACGACTTCGCTGTTTTCATCTTGAGACCCGCAGCGCTAGGCTGGCTTGTGGGTATCTCGCGCTTGTCTCAAGGTCGAATCTCCAGGACCTCGCCTTCGCGCCTTTCCCGTACAGTCCGCGGTCAAACCTGTGGAACATCGAACAGCTCCAAGCCTGGCCCCAGCTCAAAGTCCTCAGTCTACCACCTATGAAGGGAATCAACGCTGGGGTATTTGATGCCCTGACCGCGGTAGAAGATCTGGAATGTGGTCGAACAGATTTTCTAAATCTATTGCCATTGGTATCCCAGGGGACAACAATTTTTCCGCGCCTTAACACCTTGCGAATCCGTTCAGTAGCAGGACGGTGGGATAAGGATGGAAGTATTGCAGGGTTCCTACGCACACGGGACAATGCTGGCAGTCCGTTGCAACGACTTCTGGTGCATGAGGGTGCCGTGCCGCGCTTCTTTAAAGTAGAGCGCGACTTAGGGGGTATCAACGTACAGATGGGGCGGTACAGACCGCGGGATGGATTTGAGGGTGTGACGGCGGCGTTGGAGACGGTCGATGTCCTGTTCTCCGAGGCAGAACTGAAGAAGTATGGACTCTAGGGCGCCCGGAGCGGAAACGGCGCTGGGAGGTTTGGAAGGTTCAGTTTTGAACAGAGATAGTCCATGTAGTGGATACTTGCGTGGAGCTTGTGTGCTCGTTCCCGAGTAATCTGTTTGCTTCTTGGTCGTTTAACGTATTTTCATCACGAAACACCTACGAGCACGGGTGTATCGAACCGCGATCCCACCACTCCCTCACCACCTGCCGCCCCCTCTTCGGCTTCATCTTCCTGACGAGCTCTTTGCGGAGCGGCCCCGAGTTTTCAGGCTTCAACATTCCAATGATCCTCCTGATTTCTTCGCAGGATAGCGTTGAAGAGGCGGAAGCAGGGCCGTCTGTGCAGAAGGATGTTCAGAGTCATCCTCCGCGTGTTTTCGAAAGCCCGGAACGTCATTTCCTTCGCTGCGGCGACAATATCAAGAGTCGCACTGAGGAAGCAGTGAAATTAGTCTGCGATGATAGTAGTGATACAATGTCTCGTCCCGCTCTGCGCCCCTGACCGCGTCTAAAGATCCACATGCATCCCCCCGTCCTCCACCACCTCATCATCCGCGCCCTCCTTCTCCCCTTCCTCCGCTGCAGCGTTAGGGTGGATAAGTTCCTCCAGGGCGTCGCTCACCACCTTGATCTTCCGCCTGAAGACTGCGATCGCTTCGGGCAGGAGAGCTTGCGCGGGGATCTGTCCGGCGCTCTCGACCGAAACTGTCGGTCGGTGAGCCTGGAACAGGAGGATGGAGCAACAGCGAGGACGTACACAGGAAATGATCCCTCACCCTTCCCAGCTTGATCACGCCCTCAAACTCGGGGTGCATGAACACGTTCCTGCTGACCGTATCCCTCCTGGCATCCTTGACGTACACCTCCATCCCCTTCCCCTCCTGCCTTTTCCTTCTCCCAATCACACCCGGGGAGAAGCTCTCCACAAACCTCTGCTGCACCTTCTCCGGGATCGGGCTGACGATCTCGATATGCGGCATCAACCTATATGTGGCCGTCGCGACGGGGGACCATTTAGCGTGCTCCCGCCCGCACGCTTTCACGCAATGCAGCTCTGCGTGCACTTCCTGCCCTGGGCGGAGCTTAAGCAACACGATATCGGGCGCTGCTACGGCGGGGGGATCGGACACCCAGTCGGGAAGATGACCCTGTTGTCCGAGGCGGCTGCCAGAGCATGTGGGAGGAATAGACGGTAGAGTTCTCGTATAGTTTTGAAGGGTCTGTCTCGTTCGATGGGACACCGTGGCGCCGCGTGCAGGACACTTGAAGTTAGAATGAGATGATGTTCGCATCCGTTGCGGTGGTTTCCGCTGCGCCCACAGTATAAGCCCTTGGCCAAACAGTAAAAAAGAAGGAATGAAAGACGCACGTTGCCATGTCTCCAGCCTGCCCGGGTGGATCCTAAGCGGCACCAAGCCCAGCCTCGCCGCCAAAACCTCGTCCTGCATCACTCGTGTTCTTCCACACGAAGACTTTCTCGATCGCGATCGTTTCCACTTCTGCAATTAATATGCACGGAGGGCGTTCGCGATGCTCGCATCGACGCCGATGAGGTCAAAGTCGATCGTGGAGGGTGAGGTGTTGGATGTTTAGTAGCAGGTTCTACAATACGTTAGCGCTACTTCTCTGTCGAAGAGCGAGTGAAGAACGCACATGTAAGAACGTCTCGAAGTCCCATGTATGATCGTCTCTCGGCCAATGACCCAGCTAGTCGCTGCTGGACACCTGCCCGCAGTCAGCACTCTCCCCCTCTCCAAAGCATGTGAGCGCACATGGGACGCCCGCTTGGGGTGGAGCTGGACAATCCTGCTCGGGTTCATCTTCTCCATGTCTCTCTCACTCTCGCTGCAATGAAGCAGCGGGAGGGTATAGTGAACCAGCGTCGTCCTCTCCAATGAGTGCCGTCGTCGCTCACCAAATTTGGCCTGACGACAACTCAGGGACAGAAGGAGCACCGCCACCGATTCCCGGAGACGCGGGGACATATTCGCCTTCGCGCAACGTGAAATTGAACCACGCACAATCGATCGGCTCTTTATAATAAATCGCCAGTCTTGCACTGGCACCACTTGACGCTGAGATGCAATTCCGTCCTGCCAAACTCCACTCATCGTGGGCGTAGCGATGCCGCATTCGCAGCATATACCGGGTGGGTAATGGAGTACCGACCTAGTTCTGACGTCTTCTATCTTTGCACTGCAACAGCGCGTCCACGGATCCAATCTGCACCTGCGCGCACTCGCCATTCCTCCTTCGATCATTCTTTGCTTGCTATCTAATCCTGGAGCTGCCTGGCGGACTATGGAGATGTTGAGCTCGTCCA
Source organism: Calocera viscosa TUFC12733 (assembly GCA_001630345.1). Classification (NCBI taxonomy): domain Eukaryota; kingdom Fungi; phylum Basidiomycota; class Dacrymycetes; order Dacrymycetales; family Dacrymycetaceae; genus Calocera; species Calocera viscosa. The sequence continues at coordinate 212,965 of KV417310.1, forward strand.
GGTGTCTGTCTTGCTTGGTTAGGTTCGTGCTGGAGCGGTCACTGTCAAGCAGCTGGAAGGCTCATGTATCACTTTCATAGGAAGTGGAGGTGCGATGGAGCACATCCTGTGTGTGCAAGATGTCAGCAGCAGCACATATCGGTATGTGACCCGACATATGATCCTGTCGTCCTGCTCTCTTAATATTCCTGAAGTGTTGCTATGATTGGTCCCTGGACAAAGGGATTTTTGAGCTGTTCCCATCGTGGGCCGATCTGAACGGGATGCTTGCCCTCGAACCCCGGGCTCAACATGTGGCCTACGGCGGATTTTCAAAGGTGTTTTGTACGCGCATGAATACAGGGGTGGTGGTGGCGGTCAAGGTGTTCTTCGAGAATGAGCGTCCGGCACAGAGACTACTCGAGGTACGCGGCTCCGCATTCCATGTATAGACGGCGTAGAAATTGACCGCTTGCAGCTAGCTGCCCGCGAAGCATTCATTTGGCACCGCTTAGACCACGTCAACATTGTCCCTTTTCTTGGCATTGCGGATTATGCGAAGATCTGCCCAGGCGGGTCTCCGCGGCTGTGTCTTGTTTCGCCGTGGATATCTGACGGTAATATAATGGACTACCTCAAGACGAACCCAGCGGTATCCCCATTCCCTTTGGTTCGTCTCTCATCACTTTCAGAAGCATGCTGGCTAATGTTATTCAGCTGGTGGATATTCTTGATGGTATTGCGTACCTCCACTCCCATCCGTCTGGGCCAATCATCCATGGTGATCTTAAGGCAGTAAGTGGGATTACCAGGTCGCACGCTCTCCACTAAGACAATTATCACGGAAGAACAACATCCTGCTCGACTTCGGTGTAACCCGTAACCGACCAACTGCCCGTCTCATCGACTTTGGGCTATCCCAGACAATGGAAGTCGACTTGTCCCATGGTCTGTCTGCCACCAGTACAATGTCCAACGGCAACGCGAGATGGCTGGCATTCGAGCGACTTCTTCCGGGACAATATGGGCTTCAGGAATCGGAAACCAGGACGACAATGAGCGACGTTTTCGAACTAATGCGAACCTTCTTCGAAGTATGTAACGTATTTCGTCCAATATGCCAGGACGGGGGGGCTTACCCCAATCACAGATTTTGACAGGCGAGCTCCCATTTCGGGGAAAGTCAAATAACGAAGCTTTATTGCAAGTTTTGCAGGGTGCAAATCCTGCGCGGCCCGCTGATTGCTATTGGATCGATGATGACCGGTGGGACTTGATGTTGGAGTGCTGGTCAAAAGACAGGGAGGCACGGCCACAGCTAAACACCCTGCGGCAGGACCTTGATCAGAGCATTTGGCTCGATCACCGTCTGGTGAGTTCATAAATCGTGCCACAACAATGCTAAATGACCAGTGAGATAGAGAGGGGTGGAGTATTTGGATGTTGGATGGTTCTTCGGCGGGCGTGCTCCTCTCCGAAGATTGCTGGCGCAACGAGTGCGCATAATGGCTCTCGAATTCCCTCTGTCCACCACACCCGACTCCTCGATCCATGAGCTGGAAGGGATTCTACGCCAGCTTGACATTCATGTGCTTCGTTTCTCGGATCCTCGGCGGGGGACCCGGCCAGAGAAGATGGAAGCCATTCTCCAGCTGACACCCTCCCTTCAACATTTGGAACTGTGTGCAAGCGCTCTTTCACCAGCTATCGATTGCCCGGCCTTCATCGACGTGGCGCAGAAGTACGCTCCACATCTTACCACCCTGATCTTGCGAAACGTCCCAGCGACCTTCGGACAGCTATCATCGTTGATGTTGCGCAACCTGGAGGTCCGAATGAATATCAACCAGCCCCACTACAGTTGGCAACGGGTGCTCGCATTTTGGCAACTCCTCCAGAATACTCCCTCATTGGAGCGCCTGATTATTTACGACTGGGCAGCAACTGATGGGGTTGAAGCCTCACACCCACACGTACCACCACAATTGGTACGACTTCGCTGTGTCCATCTTGAAACCCGGAGCCCTATATTGGCTTCTGTGTATCTCCTGCTTGTCTCAAGGTCGAACCTCACGGAGTTCTCATTCAAACTGCTGCCGGAGCGGTCAATACGGTGGAACATAGAACAGCTCCGAGCCTGGGCCCAGCTCAAAGTTCTCAGTCTACCACCTATGGAAGGACTCAATGTTGGGATATTTGATGCCCTGACCGCGTTAGAAGATCTGGAATGTGGTAGAGAAGACTTTCTCGATCTGTTGCCATTGGCATCCCAAGGAACAGTCCTTCCCACTCTTAACACCTTGCGAATCCGATCAGTAGCAGCATGGTGGGATGGCGATAAAAGTATTGCCGGGTTCCTACGCGCACGGTACGATGCAGGCATTCCGCTGCAACGACTTCTGGTGGAGGACGACGTCGTGTCATTCTTCTTTGCCAGAGAGAGGGACTGGCGGGGCGTCGACGTACAGTTCGGGCGGTATAGACCGCGGGATGGATTTGAGGGTGTGACGGTGGCCTTGGAGCCGGTCGATGTCCTGTTCACCGAGGCGGAGCTGAAGGAGTATGGGCTTTGCAACGAACCAAAGTCAAAGGGCGAAACGAAGCCAAAGGGACGCTGGCCGTTTTGGAAGGTCTAGGCCTGTGCGGTGGTAGTGGATGTACGATAGCATGCCTCCCTGTATCTTCTTTGCTGGTCCGCCAGCAATTTAACGTGTTCTCATGGCGATACTCCCAGATATCGCTCAGGGGGCGTGCCTCGCTTATTCCGCCAGGTGTACAGGCAGCGCTCCTACTACGCGCGGAAGTCAGTTTTGACATTACACCTTCCCTCCTTACATCCCCTGTCGGCTAAAGCCCATGCAGCTCCCTCATCTCCTCATACCTCTTCTCCCATTCCTCCCTCCCGACGCCAACCCACCACTCTCTCCAACCCTGCACGCCCCTCCTGCTGCCCTTCACCTCCGGCGCCAGTTCCTCCCCAAGCGGCCCAGGACACTTCTTCATCCCCATCGTCTTGCTGACCTCTTCCAGCCAGGGCGTCAATTTTGAAACGCGGAAGTAAGCGGTGTGAACAGAGGGGATCGCGAAAGCCTTGGAGAGCCCGTGCGCGAGAAGGTCGTTCTGTATGAATGTGGGGGGGTAGGGTGCGTCCATGTGGAAATGCCGGACGAGGGCGATGGTGGGCTCTGTGGGAGGAGGGACGCGTCCGAGCTTCGTTGGGTCGAGCTTCTTCTTCTCCTCTTTTTCGCCTTTCGCATCCTTCCTCCCCTTCTCCTTCTTCCCCTTGCTCTCCTCGGCCTGCTCGGCCTGCTCCTCCTCAGCCTCCTTAACAAGCTCCTCGATACTCTTCAACCCCGACTCAGGCTGGTACGTATCCACCGCCACCAAGCCAATCAGGTTCTTCTGTATCACCACCCAGAACACGGATGCAGGCGCGGCGCCGAGTAGGAAGGGATGGACATCGTGTCCTCGCGTGCGAGGACTTGACGCGTGAGGTGCTCGAAGTAGGCACGGTTGAACCTGCTTTGACGTAAGCATACGCTCCAATCAGCAGCCCAGGGAGGAGGGACACACCAATCGACACCGAAGAGCAAGGGCACTGCGCAGCTAGCGAGCGCAGGGGGGGGGGGAAGGGGGCATGAGCCACGTCCAAGCCGGCCCGTCCACCTTCGGCCACCAGGACATGAACGTAATCATCGCGCTCGCGAGCCCGAGCCAGCGGACGATCATAAGTGGGTTTGTGTATACTGTCGGGGGTGTGGGTTAGCCGGTAGAGAGAGAAGGAGGGAGGCAGGGGACGCACGAAACGAGTTGGCAGTCGCAAGCTGCTCCATGACGCTGTACCGAGCAGGAGCCTGACCTCCTTCAAGTCCCTGGGCTGAAACTTGCGGATCTGCACGATGGGCTCGTCCTTGGAGTCGATGGCAGTGCCGGGGACTTGTACATATGCTGTGTCTGCTGCTGCGGGCGAGGCGGGGTCGGCCATCTTGCTGTTTGACTATGTGAGCTGATGGAGGTAGACGTGGGAGGAGGGGATGTACAAGCAGAGAGAGTCGCACGAGCGAAATGTGATGGAAAGCGCTAGCAGGTAACCCTTGGTCAAGACTGTTGAAAAGCGCTCGCCCAGTGCTTGTGCCACGCCATCAGAACGTGATTCAGCGGAGATAAATCGCATGATCGATCCATCCTTGCACTAATGTACTTCACGCCGATTTCGCAATGCCGTCCTGCCAAGATGCATCAATTTTCACTCATCGTGGGTTTAGTGATACCCATTCGCAGCATGTGCCGGATGGGTACAATAATAGATTCGGGACCTGCCTCGGATTTTGATGATCCCGGGCCGGTGCTGCTTTTCCCGATATTCTGACGTCTTCTATCTCTGCACTGCATGAGCACCTACGGATCAATCTGCATCTCCCCCGCCCTCGCCACTCCTCCTTCGACCAGTCTATTGCTTGTCATCTAATCCTGCAGCTGCCTGGCGGACTATGGAAATTTCGAGCTCGTCCAGGTGTCTGTCTTGCTCGGCTAGGTACGTGCGGCAGCGGTCACGGTCTGGCAGCTGCAAAGCCTCATGTATCACTTTCGTAGGAAGTGGAGATGCGATGGAGCTCGTCCTGTGTGTGCAGGGTGTGTGCATCAGCAAGTGCCGGTATGTCGCCCGACATATGCTACCGTCCTCCCTCCTTACTTTCTCTGTAGTGTTGCTATGATTGGTCGTTGGACAAGGGCATCTTTGAGCTGTTCCCAACATGGGCGAACATGAACGGGATGCTTGCCCTCGAACGTGGTGCTCAGCAAGTCGCCAACGGCGGGTTTGCACGGGTGTTTCGTACCCGCACAAAAACAGGTGATTTAGTCGCCGTTAAAGTGTTCTTCGATCATAAGCGACCGCCTGCGAGAGCGCTCGAAGTATGTCGCTACACATCCCGTGCTATTACCATTGACCGGTTGCAGTTGTCTGTCCGTGAAGCGTTCACTTGGCACCGCATAGGCCACCCCAACATCGTTCCACTTCTCGGGATTGCAGATTACGCGAAGATTTGCCCGGGAGGATTTCCGCAGCTCTGCCTGGTGTCGCCCTGGATATCTGACGGTAATATTATGGAGTATCTCAAGGCGAATCCAGCAGTATATCCATTACCTTTGGTTCGTCTTCCATCCTTCCCAGAGCCACAGTGACTAATCGGCAACAGCTCATGGATATTGTTAATGCTGTCTCCCACCTTCATTCCTTTCAGTACGGGCCAATCATACATGGGGACCTCAAAGGGGTGAGTGCCGTTCTTGGGTGATTGCTCTATCCTGACGTTACATGGCACCAGAACAACATCCTCATAGATTGCCGCATAGATGGCGGTCGACCGACTGCACGTCTGATCGACTTCGGCTTATCTCAGATACAGGAGGCCGGTATGGAGGACGAGGTCGGGACGACCAGCTCAGGCTTTAACGGCAACGCGAGATGGCTGGCATTTGAACGAATCCGCCCTGAACGATATGGACTTCGACAGTCTGAAACCAAGTCTACAAAGAGTGACATTTTCGAACTGGCGCGCACTTTCTTTGAAGTACATATATGCATGCATACCAGAGCGCGGGGCGCTGACGGAGCGCATAGATACTGACAGGCAGCCCGCCGTTTCAAGGAATGTCGTACATTGCAGCTGGAACGGAGGCTTACCAAGGCTCAAATCCTGAGCGTTCGACTTGTTGTGCTTGGATCGACGATGACCGGTGGGATTTGATGATGGAGTGCTGGTCACAAGACAGGGACACACGGCCAAGTCTATACGCCCTCCGGCGAGACCTTGAACAGAGCATTAGGCTTGAGAACCTTCTGGTAAGTTCATCAGTCGTGCCAGGACAAAGGTGAATGACCATTGAGCTAGAGAGCAACGGAATGTGTGGATCTGGGATTGTTATTGCACAGGGGCATTCCTCTGCGAAGATGGGTGGCGCAGCGAGAGCGCCTCACTGCTCTCGAATTCCCTTTGGACGCCACAACCGACTCTTCGATCTATGAGCTGGAAAGAATTCTGCCTCAACTTGACGTTCATGTGCTTCGTTTTTCTGATCCTGGGCCGTGGACCCGCCCGGAGACGATGGAAGCCATTCTCCAGCTGACACCCTACCTTCAACATTTGGAACTGTGCACGAATCCTTTCTCACTAGCTATCGATTGCGCTCCCTTCCTCGACGTGGCGCAGAGGCACGCTCCCAATCTGGACACCCTGATCATGCGAAATGTCCTAGGGACCTTCGGACGGCTATCATCGACAATCCTATGCAACCTGGAGGTCCGCGTGAGTGCTTCTCAGCGGCGATATAAAGGCGATATTGAGGACGGTATACTCGCAATCTTTGAACTCATGGACAACACCCCCAACTTGGAACGGCTGGTTCTTCACGACTTGAGAAGGGATATAGAATTTTGGAGGTCCCCGCCCGTTCCCTCTTTTCGTGGTCTCGACAGGCTTGAAGGCGACTCATATCTCCAGGCCCTTGAAAGGAGGTCGCCTCAACTATTACGGCTTCAAGTATTTCATCTGAGAACGGTCAGAGGCTTTTGGGCTTCTTCGTATCTGGTCCTTCCCTCTCGGTCGAATCTCAGCGAGCTCTCTGTCTCAAATGGGGAAGGCGATGTATGGTTCGAGTCTTGGAGCTTGGGAAAGCTCCGGGTTTGGTCCCAGCTCAAGGTTCTCAGTTTGCCAACGTCAGAGCTTGATATGAACAGCAAGGCCTTCATTGCCTTTCCGCTTATTCATGGCCTTCACGCGCTGGAAGATCTGGAAATTGTTAGAGAGGACTTTCTGACACTGGTGGCACTGGATTCCGCTGAGCGCTCAGCCATGCTCCCTGCTCTGAAGATCTTGAGGATGCGAATCAGACGAATCAGTGGGGGCGTTGAGCGCAACGACAATGCAAGCATTGCCATGTTTCTACGTGCACGACACGCTGATGGCCTCCCTCTGCACCGACTTCTGATCCATGAAGACACCTTGGCAGAATTCCTGCACCGAGAGCCCGAGTTGCGAGGACTCAACATACGGATTGGGCGGTACAGGTCGCGGGATGGTTTTGAGGGTGTGCCGGCGGCGTTGGAGCCGGTAGATGTCCTCTTCTCCGAGGCAAAGCTGAAGGAGTATGGGCTATGGGACGAACGAAATTCCAAGGGTGAAACAAAGGCCAAAGGACGCTGGCCGTTTTGGAAGGTGTAGACCTGTGCAGGGGTAGTGGATGTACGGGAGGATGCATTCCGGTACCTTCTTTGCTGGTCCACAACTAATTTAACGTGTTGTATTGCCGATACTCCCAGCTGTCCATGCCGTGCCGTGCCTCATTTCTTCCGCGAGTTATGAGGCAGGACGTCAATTACGCCAATGCGTGCAAAGAGACTTTTACATTACACCTTCCCTCGGCATCTACATCCCCTGGACCGGCTAAGGCCCATGCAGCTGGCTGCTCTCCTCATACCTCTTCTCCCACTCCTCCGTCCCAACGCCAACCCACCACTCCCTCCAACCCTGCCCTGTTCTCCAAGGCAGAGCTGAAGGAGTATGGACTCTAGGACAACCCAAAGGCAAAAGGCAATCCCAAAGCGGACAACGCGCTGGGCGTTTTGGATGTGTGGCTCTATACAAAAAGACTAGATGTAGCGCATGCATTCCTGCATCCTTGCAGTGTTCTCGTACATGCCATTAACTTCGCCTGAGTAACAATGTCGGGCTTCCATTCAGGTGGGTATGTGGGTATATTCCAGAGTCGCACTGAGGAAGCAGTGGAATTAGCATGCAATAACATTAGTGGTACAATACAATGTCTCTGCCCGCTCTCGCTGCGCCCCCGGCCGCATCTAAAGATCCACATCCATCCCCGCCCCCTCCTCTACCTCATCATCCGCAGCCTCTTTGTCCCCTTCCTCAGCTGCAGGGCTAGGGTGGATAAGCTCCCCCAGCGCACTGCTCACCACCTTGATCTTGCGTCTGGAGACTGCGATCGCTTCGGGTAACAGGGCTTGCGGGGGGATCTGTCCCGCGCTCTCGACCGTAACTGCCTGTCGTTCAGCCGGGAACGGGAGAAAGGGGCAGGAGCGGAGCACGTACAGAGGAAATGATCCCTCACCCTTCCCAACTTCACACACCCCTCAAACTCGGGGTGCATGAACACGTTCCTGCTAACCGTATCCCTCCTGGCATCCTTGACATACACCTCCATCCCCTTCCCCGCCTGGGCTTTCCTTCTCCCAATCACGCCAGGCGAGAAGCTCTCCACAAACTTCTGCTGCAGTCTCTCCGGTATCGGGCTGACAATGTCGATATGCGGCATCAAGCGGTACGTGGCGGTGGCGACCGGTGACCACTTGGCGTGCTCCCGCCCACACGCCTTCACGCAATGCAGCTCTGCGTGCACTTCCTGCCCCGGGCGCAGTTTTAGGATGACGATATCCGGCGCTGCTACCGCTGGAGGGTCGGACACCCAGTCGGGAAGATGACCCTGTTGCCCGACGGGCTGCCAGAGCATGTGGGAGGAGTAGACAGTGCTATTCTCGTATAGTTTTGAAGGGTCGGTCTCGCTGGATGGGACGCCCGGGCACCGCGTGCAGGACACTTGAAGTTGGAAGGAAATGGTGTTCGCGTCCGTTGCGGTGGCTTCCGCTGCGCCCACATCCTCAGCCCTTGGCCAAACAATAAGGAAGGAGGAAGGAAGGAAAGACGCACGCTCCCACGTCTCCAGCCTCCCCGGGTGGATCCTAACCGGTACCAACCCCAATCTCGCCGCCAAAACCTTGTCCTGCATCACGCTCGTGTTCTGCCACACGAAGACTTTCTTGATGGTGATCATTTCCACATTGGCGATGAGGATCCGCCGCGGCGCGTTCGCGATGCTCGCGTCGACGCCGATGTGGTCAAAGTCGATCGTGGAGGGCCTGAGGCGTTGGACGCCTAATCGCTGGTTCTGCAGGGCGTCAGCGCTGCTTCTCACTACTTCTCTATTGAAGAGCAAGTGAAAGACGCACATGCCGGAACGCCTCCAAGTCCCGTGTACGATCCTCCCCCGGCCAATGACCCGGCTAGTCGGTGCTCGACACCTACCGGGATGGTCAGCACTCTCCCTGTCTCCAAAACGTGAGGGCGCACATGGGATACCCCCTTCGGGTGCCCTCCGGGTTGAGCTGCACTTTATGGCTCGGGTTTATCTTCTCCATCTCTCTTTCTCTGACTGTAAGGAAGGAAGAGGAGGGTATATAGTCGCCCTCTCCACTGAGTGGCGTCGTCGGTCGAAAACTCAGGGACCGAATGAGCACCGCCACCCACTCCCTGAGACGCGGGGCAAATTCGGCTTCGCGCGGGGTGAAATTCGACCACGCACGATCGGCTCTCTATAATAAATCGCCAGACTTGCACTACCACCACTTCACGCTTATTCCGCAATGCCGTCCTGCTGAACTCCATTCATCGTGGCCGTAGCGATGCCGTATACTCGACGGGTAATGGAGTCGAGAGCCACCCGGGATTTTGGTGCTCCCGGGCCGGTGCTGCTGTTCCCGACATTCTGAAGTCTTCTATCTCTTGCACTGCAGTGTGATTGCGGATCCAATTTGCTCCTGCCCTCACCTCGCCGTTGGATATTTGATCATCCTTTTGCGTGCTATCCATCCTTGTCACTATCGAACTATGGAACCTTCGAACCCCTCGAGTTGCGTGTCTTGTTCGGCGAGGTTTGTACTGCAACCGTCCCAGTCTAGCAGCCAGAAGTCTTATGTCTCCCTTTCGCAGGAAGTGGAGGTGCGATGGTGCTCGTCCTCGGTGCGCTGGATGTCAGCGCCAGCAAGTGCCGGTATGGTGTCTCACATGCTCTCCTTGTTAATTAATAGTTGTTCTTTGTCTAGTGCTCCTATGATTGGTCCTTGGAGAAGGGGATATTCGAGCTGTTCCCGGCGAAGGCTCACCTGAACGGGGAGATCACCCTTAAGGGACATGCTGAGCTAGCTGCCCGTGGCGCGTTTGCCAGAGTATATTGTACCCGCATGAGAACAGGTCAATTGGTGGCCGTCAAAGTGTTCCTCGACAATGAGCGTCCGCCAGAGAGACTACTCGAAGTACGCGGCTCCGCATTCCATGTATAGAGGGCGTAGAACTTGACCGCTTGCAGCTGGCTGTCCGCGAAGCATTCACTTGGCACCGCTTAGACCACGTCAACATTGTGCCGCTTCTTGGCATTGCGGATTATGCGAAGATTTGCCCGGGCCGATCTCCGCAGCTCTGTCTTGTTTCGCCGTGGATACGTGACGGTAATATAATGGAGTACCTCAAGACGAACCCAGCCGTATCCCCATTCCCTTTGGTTCGTCTCTCATCATTTTCAGAAGCACGCTGGCTAATGTTATTCAGCTGTTGGATATTCTTGATGGTGTATCGTACCTCCACTGCCATCCTTCTGGGCCAATCATCCATGGTGATCTCAAGGCGGTGAGTGGGATTCCCAGGACGCACGCTCTTCACTGAGGCAATGATCACGGAAGAACAACATCCTGGTCGACTTCCGTGTAACCCGTGCCCGACCAACTGCCCGTCTCATCGACTTTGGGCTATCCCAGACAATAGAAGTCGACTTGTCCCATGGTCTGTCTGCCACCAGTACAGCATCCAGCGGCAACGCCAGATGGTTGGCATTCGAGCGACTTCTTCCGGGACGATATGGACTTCAGCCATCGGAAACCAGGACCACAATGAGCGATGTTTTTGAAGTCATGCGAACCTTCTTCGAAGTACGTAACGTATATCGACCCATATACTAGGAAACGTTTACGCGAATCTCAGATTCTGACAGGCGGGCTCCCCTTCCAGGGAAAGCTAAATAACGAAGCTTTATTTCAAGTTCTGCAGGGTGCAAATCCTGAAAGACCTGTTAATTGCGCTTGGATCGATGACGACCGGTGGAAGTTGATGTTGGAGTGCTGGTCACCAGACAGGGACGCACGACCATCGTTAGACGCCTTGCGGGAGGACCTTGATGAGAGCATTTGGCTTGATCGTCTGCTGGTGAGTTCATAAATCGTGTCTGAACAAAGGTGAATGACGATTGAGCCAGACAGGGAGTGAATATGTGGACCTTGGATTTGTATTGCGCAGCGGTACTTCGCGAAGATTGCTCGCCCAGCGAGAGCGCATCACTGCTATCGAAATCCCGATGGTCACCTTCCACGCCTCTTCGATCCATGAGCTGGAAGGAATTCTGCCCCAGCTTGATATTCAGACTCTTCGTTTCTCTGATCCTGGGCCGTGGACCCGACCGGACAATATGGAAGCTGTTCTCCAGCTAACACCCTCCGTTCAACATTTGGAACTGTGTGCAAGCTCTCTCTCACCAGTAATCGATTGCGCTCCCTTCCTTGATGTGGCGCAGAGGCACGCTCCACATCTGACCACCCTGATCTTGCGAAACGTCCCAACGACGTTCGGACGGTTATCATCGTCGATGTTGCGCAACCTGGAGGTTCGAATGAATACCAACCCGCGGCAATCGAGTGGGGAACGGGTGCTCGCATTTGGTCAGCTCCTGGAGAGGACCCCCTCCTTGGAGCGCCTGATTCTTCACGACTCGGCAGCAATTGATGAGGTTAAAGCCTTATACCCACATGTACCACCACAATTGGTACAGCTTCGCCGTTTTCATCTTAAAACCCGGAGCGCTATACTGGCTTCTGGGTATCTCGTGCTTGTCTCAAGGTCGAACCTCACGGAGCTCTCATTCCAACTGTTGTCGGACGAGCCGTGGTCAACACGGTGGGACATAGAACAGCTCCGAGCCTGGCCCCAGCTCAAAGTCTTCAGTCTACCACCTATGGAAGCACTCAACGTTGGTGTATTTGATGCCCTGACCGGGGTAGAAGATCTGGAATGTGACAGAGAAGACTTTCTCGATCAGTTGTCATTGGTATCCCAAGGAACAACCATCCTTCCGTACCTCAACACCTTGAGAATCCGATCAGTAGGAGGTTCGCGGGTCCGCAATGGAAGCATTGCAGGCTTCCTATGGGCACGGGTCCATGCTGGCATTCCGCTGCAACGACTTCTGGTGCATATCGGTGTCGTGTCGATCTTCTTCCGCGTAGAGGACCACTTGCGGGGAGTCAACGTACAGATTGGGCGATATAGACCGCGGGATGGATTTGAGGGCCCGACGGCGGCGTTGGGGCCTGTCGATGTCCTGTTCTCCGAGGCAGAGCTGAAGGAATATGGATTCTAGGGCAAGCGAAAGTCAAAAGGCAAACCAAAGGCGGAAAAGGCGCCGGGCGTTTTGGATTTTCTCGCTCTGTACAGAGACACTAGATGTAGCGCATGTATTCCTGGATCTTGGCAGTGTTTTTCCTCAATCGAGTGACAGTTCGGGGTTTATGCTGCGTCCATTCAGGAGGTGCGTTTCAGAGTCACACTGAGGAAGCAGTGGAATTAGAATGCCATGATATTACTGGTACAATGCAATGTGTCATCCCGCTCTCGCTGCGCGCCCGGCCGCATCTAAAGATCCACATCCATCCCCCCGTCCTCCCGCTCCTCTCCATCCGCAGCCTCTTTCTCCCCTTCCTCCGCTGCAGCGGTAGGGTGGATCAGCTCCTCCAGCGCACTGCTCACGACCTTGATCTTCCGTCTGAAGACTGCGATTGCTTCGGGCAGGAGAGCTTGCGGGGGGATCTGTCCGGCGCTCTCGACCGAAACTGTCGGTCGGTGAGCCTGGAACAGGAGGATGGAGCAACAGCGAGGACGTACACAGGAAATGATCCCTCACCCTTCCCAATTTGACCACGCCCTCAAACTCGGGGTGCATGAACACGTTCCTACTAACCGTATCCCTCCTCGCATCCTTGACGTACACCTCCATCCCCTTCCCTCCCTGTCCCTTCCTTCGCCCAATCACACCCGGCGAGAAACTCTCCACAAACTTCTGCTGCAGCCTCTCCGGTACCGGGCTGACAATGTCGATATGCGGCATCAGCCTGTATGTGGCCGTCGCGACCGGGCTCCACTTGGCGTGCTCCCGCCCGCAGGCTTTCACGCAATGCAGCTCCGCGTGCACTTCCTGCCCCGGGCGGAGCTTGAGCAGGACGATATCTGGCGCGGCGACGGCGGGCGGATCGGAGACCCAGTCCGGCAGATGTCCTTGCTGACCGACAGGCTGCCAGATCATGTGGGAGGAGTAGACCGTGCTGTTTTCGTATAGTTTTGAAGGGTCCGTTTCAGCGGAGGAGACGTTGGGTCGGCGCGTGCACGAGACTTGAAGTTGGAAGGAAATGGTGTTCGCGTCCGTTGCGGTGGCTTCCGCTGCGGTCACAGTATCAGATCTAGGCCAAACACTAAGGAAGGAAGCTACGCACGCTGCCACGTCTCCAGCCTCCCCGGGTGGATCCTCAACGGTACCAACCCCAGCCTCGCCGCCAAAACCTCATCCTGCATCACGCTCGTGTTCTGCCACACGAACACTTTCTCGATCGCGATCGTCTCCACTTCTGCGATTAATATGCGGCGCAGGGCGTTCGCTATCGATGCGTCGACGCCGATGAGGTCAAAGTCGATCGTGGAGGGCGTGAGACGTTGGATGTCGAGTCGCAGATTCTGCAAGGTGTTAGCGCTACTTCCCTGTCAAAGAGAGTGTGAAGAACGCACATGCCGGAACACCTCCAAATCCCATGTATGATCCTCCCCCGGCCAATGACCCGGGTAGTCGGTGCTCGACACCTGCCCGCGGAGTCAGCACTGTCCCCCTCTTCAAAACGCCAGGGCGCACATGGGACACCCGCTCCGGGTGCAGCTGCACAAGCCGGCTCAGCTCAATCTTCTCCATCTCTCTCTTTCTGGCTGTAATGAAGCAGGGGAAGGATATAGTCAAGTACCGTCGTGTCCTCTCCGGTACATTTGCTCACGCCAACTTGAAATTTGGCCAGGGTAGAAGGTCAGGGACCGATGAAGCACCGCCACCCCACCGCCACCGACTCGCCAAGGCCGCTTCGCGCTGTAAACGCGCACGTGTCTGGTAGGGATCGCTCGCTGTCGGGCGGCTGAAATCCGGATGGCGTGGCACCTTAACGAAAGGTATTGCTAGCGCTTTCAATCAGTTTTCACTCGTGCGACTCTCTCTTCATCCTCTTCTACCTATCACTCTCCGCCCCCTCTCCTTTCAGCAGAAGTAGTCAAGCAAGCATGGCCGACCCCGCCCCACCCGCAGCAGCAGGCATAGAAGTCCCCGGAACGGCCGTCGACGCCAAGGACGGTCCCATCGTCCAGATGCGCAAATTCGAGGCGAGGGATTTGAAGGAGGTCAGGCTGTTGTTGGGGTACAGCGTCATGGAGCAGCTTGCGGCTGCTAACTCGTTTCGTGTGTCCCCTCCCTCTCCCTCTCTACAGGACAGCGGCTAACGCCCTCCAGTGTACACAAACCCATTCATGATCGTCGGCTGGCTCGGGCTCGCGAGCACGATGATCACGTTCATGTCCTGGTGGCCGAAGGTGGACGGACCGGCGTGGACGTGGCTCATGCCCCTCCCTGCGCTCGCCAGCTGCGCAGTGCCGTTGCTCTTCGCTGTCGATTGGTGCGTCCCTCTTCCCTGGGCTGCTGAATAGAGCGTGTGCTTACGTCAAAGCAGGTTCAACCGCGCCTACTTCGAGCACCTCACGCGTCAAGTCCTCGCGCGGGAGGACACGATGTCCATCCCCTCGTACTACTCCTCCGCCCCCGGGTCCGGGTTCTGGGTGCTGATATATAAGAAGAACCCGATTGGCCTGGTGGCGGTGGACACGTACCAGCCTGAGTCGGGGCTGAAGAGTATCGAGGAGCTTGTTAAGGAGGCTGAGGAGGAGCAGGCCGAGAAGGCCGAGAAGGGGAAGAAGGGGCGAAAAGACGCGAAGGGCAACAAGGAGGAGAAGAAGCTGCTCGACCCTTCCAAGCTCGGGCGCGTCCCCCCGCCCACAGAGCCCACCATCGCCCTCGTCCGGCATTTCCACATGGACGCGCCCTACCGCCCCACGTTCATACAGAACGACCTCCTCGCGCACGGGCTTTCCAAGGCGTTCGCTATCCCCTCTGTTCATACCGCTTACTTTCGCGTTTCTAAGCTGACGCCCTGGCTGGAGGAAGTGAGCAAGACGATGGGAATGAAGAAGTGTTCTGGGCCGCTGGGGGAGGAACTGGCGCCGGAGGTGAAGGGCAGCAGGAGGGGCGTGCAGGGTTGGAGGGAGTGGTGGGTTGGCGTCGGGAGGGAGGAGTGGGAGAAGCGGTATGAGGAGATGAGGGAGCTACATGGGCTTTAGGCGCGCGGGCCGAGCGAGGCCGTCAGCGCGGATATGCTGTACATGCCGGAGGGACGGTGTAATGTCGAACTGATTTCCGCGCATCGGCCTAGTTGAACTGCTGCATCTACACTTGACGGAAGACATGGGACACAGCCCGTGATCGACATCTCGAAGTATCGCACTGAGGACCAGCAAAGTAGATACAGGGATGCAGGCTATTGTACATCCACTACCACTGCACAGGCCTAGCCGTTCCAAAACGCCCAGCGTCCTTTTGGTTTCGTTTCGCCCTTTGGCTTTGTTTCGCCCGTTGCCAGTATTTCGCCCTTTGGCTTTCGCTCGTCCCATAGTCCATACTTCTTCAGCTCTGCCTCCGAGAACAGTTCATCTACTGGCTCCAACGTCGCCGTCACACCCTCAAATCCATCGCGTGGTCTATACCGCCCGATCTGTACATTGACGCCCCCTAAGTCACGCTCTACTTCAAAGAAGCGCGTCACGACAGGTCCATGCACCAGAAGTCGTTGCAGCGGAATACCAGCATTGTCCCGTGCGCGTAGAAACCCTGCAATACTTCCATCGCCATCCTGCCAATCTCCTACTGATGAGATTCTCAACGTGTTCAGGTCGGGAAAGATTGTTGTTCCTTGAGATACCAATGACAACTGATGGAGGAAGTCGTCTCTGCCACATTCCAGATCTTCTAACGCTGTCAGGGCATCAAACACCCCAAAGATGAGTCTCTTGAGAGGTGGAAGACCAAGAACTTTGAGCTGGGACCAGGCTCGGAGCTGTTCTATGTTCCAGAGGTGTAACCGCGGGCTGTACGGGAACGGCGTGAAGGATAGGTCCTGGAGGTTCGACCGTGAGACAAGCGCGAGATACGCAGAAGCCAATATAGGGCTCCAGGTGTCAAGACGAACACATCGAAGCCGTAGTAATTGTGGTGGTGATGTGAGCGCATGTAGGTATGACGTGTGTTCAACCCTATCATCTGCTGCCCGGTCTTGAATGATCAAGCGCTCCAAGGCAGGGGTCCTCTCCAGGAGCTGACAAAATGCGAGCACCCGTTTCCCACTTGATTGCGGCCGGTTGATATTCACTAGCACCTCCAGGTTCCGCAACGTCAAAGATGATAGTTGTCCGAAGGTCGTTGGGACATTTTGCAAGATCAGGGTGTTCAGATGTGAAGCGTGCTTCCGCGCCACCTCGAGGAAGGTAGCGCAATCGATAGCCAGTGAAAAAAAGTTTGCACATAGTTCCAAATGTTGAAGGGAGGGTGTCAGCTGGAGAACGGCCTCCATATTCTCCAGCTGGGTCCATGGCGTGGGATCAGAGAAAGAAAACTCAGAGAAACGGAGCGCCCGAATGTCAAGCTGGGGCAGAATTCCTTCCAGCTCATGGATCGAGAGGTTGGCTGTCGTTAACGAAGGGAATTCGAGAGCAGTTATGCGCTCTCGCAGCGCCACCAATCGTCGCGGAGGAGTGGCGCTGCGCAATAACAATCCAACGTCCATATACTCCTCCGCTCTCTAGCTCATTCGTTATTCACCTTTGCTCCCGCACAATTTATGAACTTACCAGAAGGTGATCAAGCAAAAAACTCTGTTCAAGGTCTCGTCGCAGGACGTCTAGCGATGGTCGTGCGTCCCTATCGGGTGACCAGCACTCCAACATCAAATTCCACCGGTCATCGTCGATCCAAGGACTACGACTCGGACGCTCGGGATTTGAGCCTTGGAAAGCCGCCGTTACAGCGGTAAAATCTGACATTCCTTGAAACGGCGGCTCGCCTGTCAATATCTATGCACTGCGTAAGCCCGTCCGCTGTGGTATGCATCCACATACACACCTCGAAGAAAGTACGCGCTAGTTCAAAAATGTCACTCTTCGTAGACTTCGTTTCGGACTGTCGAAGTCCATATCGTTCAGGGCGAATACGTTCAAATGCCAACCATCTCGCGTTGCCGTTAAAGCCTGAGCTGGTCGTTCCGACCTCGTCTGCCATGCCGGCCTCCTGTATCTGAGATAAGCCGAAGTCGATCAGGCGTGCAGTTGGTAGAGTGCCATATGTGTGGCAATCTATGAGGATGTTGTTCTTGTGCCAGGATAACGTCAGGGTAGAGCAATCACCCAAGAACGGCGCTCACCCCTTTGAGGTCCCCATGTATGATTGACCCATACCGAAAGGAATGAAGGTAGGCGACAGCATCAACGATATCCTCGAGCTAATACCTATTAGCCACTGTCGTTCCGGGAATGATGAGAGTCGAACCAAAGGCAATGGGGATACTTTTGGCCATGTTTTGAGATAGTCCATTATATTACCGTCAGATATCCAGGGCGAAACCAGGCACAGCTGCGGAAATCCTCCTGGGCAGATCTTCGCGAAATCTGCAATCCCGAGAAGTGGAACGATGTTGCGGTGATCTAAGCGGCGCCAAGTGAACGCTTCGCGGACAGACAACTGCAATCGGGAGTCAATCTTGATCCTAGATGAGATCTGGAGGTGCTACTTCGAGTGCTCTCTCAGGCGGACGCTTGTGGTCAAAGAATACTTTAACAGCCACTAAATCACCTTTCTTCGTGCGGGCGCGATACATCCGGGCAAACCCGCCGTAGGCCACTTGCTGAGCGCCGCGTTTGAGGGTAATCACCCGGTTAAGATTGGCCTCGACTGGGAAGAGGTCGAATATGCCATTGTCCAAGGACCAATCATAGCAGCACTACAATCAAAGTAAGGAAGGAGGACGGCAGGATAATATGTCGGGTCACAGACCGATACTTGCTGCTGCTGACATGCAGCGCACACAGGACGGGCTCCGTCGCACCTCCACTTCCTACGAAAGTGATGCGTGAGACTTGCAGCTGCTAGGCAGTGATCGTTCCGGCACCGACCTAACCGAGCAAGATAGACACCTCGACGAGCTCGAAACCTCCATAGTCTGCCAGGTAGCGCCAGGATCAGATAGCAAGCAAAAGAATGATGGAAGGAGGAATGGCGAGTGGGGATAGATGCAGATTGAATCCGTAGAAGTGCAGAGATAGAAGACATCAGAAATGTCGGGAGAATACGGAAGCCTTATAAGCCTTCCGCGGACAGCTGTTTAGGGGTCCATCGGCGCGGCGTTAAGGGCCGGAGCCAGACTTTGCCTCCGCTAGACCCCTGCTTGGGGTACTGAACATCAAGCTCGCCGTGCGAAATTATGGGAGGAGCCAATATTTGATTCCAGGGAGCTTTCTTTTTTCAGCCGCGCTCCGCGCGCTTGTACACACACCGTGGGGGTGGCTGTACACACGGAGTCCATTGAGTTTAGCTCCGCAATTTGCATCCGGCTGAAATGCACCTTTCCAAGCCCACTCGATCCTTATCCCTTCCGGCACTTAGTAGAGTCAGGGGTGTAGTGCGCCCAGACCCCTTCTTAGCGTAATTCCGGATGAAACCTCCATCCA